>CAMZMU010000085.1:121264640-121432428 GCA_947311845.1 Poa pratensis | reverse complement strand
GTCTCAAACGTATCATAATTTCTGTTGTTCCATGCTTATATTATACCATTTGCTACATGTTTTTATACTCTATCACTTTTATCTTTTTTGCATTTTCTGGGACTAACCTATTAACAAGATGCCACAGTGCCAGTTCCCTGTTTTCTGCTGTTTTTGGTTTCAGAAAGTTACTTCTGGAAATATTCTCGGAATTGCACGAAACAAAAGGCCAAGTCCCTATTTTTCCAACACGTACACGGAGTCCGAAGGAGAGACGAAGAGCCACGAGGTGGCCAAACCACAGGCGGCGCGGCAGGGGCCCACCGCGCCGCCTGGTGGTTTGGGCCCTCGGGGGTCCGCCGACAGCCCCTTCGCCTATTTATTCCCCGAGACGTGAAAACCCTAAAACACCGAGCCTTTCATCCAGAACATATTCGCTGCCGCCGCCGTCGTCAACCCTAACTCGGGGGGTTCTGAAGCTCTTCCCGGCACCCTGCCGGAGAGGGGAATCATCACCGGAGGGCTCTACATCGCCATGCCCGCCTCCGGAGTGATGCGTGAGTAGTTCATCCTTGGACTATGGGTCCATAGCAGTAGCTAGATGGTTGTCTTCTCCACTTGTGCCATCATGTTTAGATCTTGTGAGCTGCCTATCATGATCAAGATCATCTTATTGTAATGCTACATGTTGTGTTTGCTGGGATCTGACTTATATTGATACCTATGTGGAGCTGAATATTATATTATCATGTCTATGTCATTTGTGATCTTGCATGCTCTCCGTTACTTGTTGAAGCCTTGGCCAAGTGAATACTTGTGACTCCAAGAGGGGGTATTTATGCATGATAGTTGGGTTCAACCTCTATTTAACCTGGGATAGTGACAGCAAGTTCTAAGGTTGTAGATGTGTTGTTGCCACTAGGGGTAAAACAGCAATGCTTTATTCAAGGATGAATGTATTGTTTACATTACGCACATTACTTAATGCAATTGTCTGTTGCTTGCAACTTAATACTGGAAGGGGTACGGATGTTAACCGGAAGTGGACTATTTAGGCATAGATGCATGCTGGATAGCGGTCTATGTACTTTGTCGTAATGCCCAAATGAATCTCATAGTAGACACCACAACTCACACATGCATGTTATATGCACTTATCAATTGTCAATTGCCCAGCTGTAATTTGTTTACCCAGCATGTTAGTTATCTTATTGGAGAGACACCACTAGTGAACTGTGGACCCCGGTCCATTCTTTTACATCTGAAATACAATCTACTGCAATCATTGTTCTCTACTGTTTTATGCAAACAAACATCATCTTCCATACGATACGTTTAACCCTTTGTTTTCAGCAAGCCGGTGAGATTGACAACCTCACTGTTAAGTTGGGGCAAAGTAATTTGATTGTGTTGTGCAGGTTCCACGTTGGCACCGGAATCCCTGGTGTTGCGCCGCACTACACTCCTTCACCAACACCTTCGAAGCAACCTCGTTTTCCTACTGGTTCGATAAACCTTGGTTTCATACTGAGGGAAAACTTGCTGCTGCACTCATCATACCTTCCTCTTGGGGTTCCCAACTGACGTGTGACGTACAAGCATTGTTTCTGGCTGTTGCCGGGGAGATATTCCCTCGTCAACTTAGCCAGCAACACGTTTTCTGGCGCCGTTGCCGGGGAAAACCGAATTGCTTCTGCAAGGGGAGTCTCTCACACCCAATCTCTTTACTTTGTTATTTGTCTTGCTTAGTTTATTTTTATTTAGTCTTGTTTGCTCTCTTTATCAAAAACACAAAAAAATTAGTTACTTGTTTATTTGTTATTTTTGTTTTTCAAAATGAGTACTCCTGAGAACACTAAGTTGTGTGACTTCACTAGCACAAACAACAATGATTTCATATGCACTCCTATTGCTCCACCTGCTTCTAAGCAGAATTTTATGAAATTAAACCTGCTCTATTAAATCTTGTTATGAAAGAGCAATTTTCTGGTGTTAGTACTGATGATGCTGCTGCCCATCTTAATAACTTTGTTGAACTTTGTGAAATGCAAAAGTATAAGGATATGGATGGGGATATTATAAAACTGAAACTTTTTCCTTTCTCCTTGAGAGGAAGAGCTAAAGAATGGTTGCTTTCTTTGCCTAGAAATAGTATTGATTCTTGGACAAAATGCAAAGATGCTTTCATAGGGAAATATTATCCTCCTGCTAAGATTATATCCTTGAGAAGTAGCATTATGAATTTTAAACAACTTGATAATGAACATGTTGCTCAAGCTTGGGAAAGAATGAAATCTTTGGTGAAGAATTGTCCCACTCATGGACTGACTACTTGGATGATCATCCAAACCTTTTATGCAGGATTAAATTTTTCCTCAAGGAACTTATTGGATTCAGCCTCTGGAGGAACCTTTATGTCCATCACTTTAGGTGCAGCAACAAAGCTACTTGATGATATGATGATCAACTATTCCGAATGGCACACCGAAAGAGCTCCTCAAGGTAAGAAGGTAAATTCTGTTGAAGAAACCTCCTCTTTGAGTGATAAGATTGATGCTATTATGTCTATGCTTGTGAATGGTAGATCTCATGTTGATCCTAATAATGTTCCTTTAGCTTCATTGGTTGCTCAAGAAGAGCATGTTGATGTAAACTTCATTAAAAACAACAACTTCAACAACAATGCTTATAGGAATAATTTTGGTAGCAACAACTATAAGCCTTATCCTTCAAATGGTTATGGCAATTCTTATGGTAATTCCTACAGCAACAATAGAAGTGTGTCCTCTGATCTTGAAGCTATGCTTAAAGAATTTATTAGCACACAAAAAGCTTTCAATAAAACTGTTGAGGAAAAGTTTGAAAAAATTGATGTTCTTGCTTCTAAAGTTGATAGTCTTGCTCATGATGTTGAAATTCTAAAACTGAAAGTTATGCCTAATGAAGTTAAAGATACTAAGTCATTTGCTACAGCAAATGCCATCCAAGTTCGAATTGATAATAATATTAGGATGTTGGCTGAATTGCATGCTAGGTGGGAAAAAGAGGAAGAACTTGAAAAAGAGAATAGTATAGTTAGAGTTTGTACTATCACCACCACTAGTAATGCTAATGTTTTACATGCTAGTAAGCCTCCTACTATTGATGGTAATGTTATTGGTGTTGGTAATGTCTCTACTACTTCTGCAAAGCGTTTGAAATTGCCTAAAACTGCTGAAACTTTTTCTGATAAAAGTGCTGAAATTTTTCAAACTATTGGAGACAATGGTTCCACCACCATTGACAATAATGATTTTGATTTTGATGATTGTAACATCTCTGAAGTTATTATGTTCTTGCAAAAATTAGCTAGAAGTCCCAATGCTAGCACTATTAATTTGGCTTTTACAAAGCATATTACAAATGCTCTTTTGCAAGCTAGGGAGGAGAAGTTGAAACTTAAAGCTTCTATTCCTAGGAAATTAGAAGATGGTTGGGAACCCATCATTAAGGTAAAGGTGAATGATTTTGATTGCAATGCCTTGTGTGATCTTGGTGCAAGTATTTCGGTTTTGCCCAAGAAGCTTTATGATATTCTTGATTTGCCACCTTTGGAACATTGTTATTTGGATGTTTTTCTCGCTGATAATGCTATGAAGAAACCTTTGGGGCGAGTTAATGATGTTTTTATTACAGTAAACAATAACCTTGTCCCGTTGATTTTTTGTTATGGATATTGAATGCAATGCATCTTGTCCTATTGTTTTGGGAAGACCTTTTCTTCGAACTGTTGGTGCCATCATTGATATGAAAGAAGGTAATATAAGGTACCAATTTCCTCTCAAGAAAGGTATGGAACACTTCCCTAGGAAGAGAATGAAGTTACCTTTTGACTCTATTGTTAGAGCAAGTTATGATGTTGATGCTTCTTCTCTTGATAACACTTGATTTTCACTTTCTGCGCCTAGCTGAAAGGCGTTAAAGAAAAGCGCTTATGGGAGACAACCCATCGTTTTTATTTGCTGTTATTTTTGTTTTCTTTGAGTCAAGGAGTTTTGTTACTTCTGTAGCAACTCCTTTGTATCTTTATTTTATCGCAATGTTGTGCCAAGTAAAGTTCTATATTGAAAGTTGATGCAAGATTTGGATTTCTGCGCAGTGACAGATTTTTAGCTGTCACGGATTTGAGCTTATCTCCCTGTAGAAAATTCAAAAAATTCTGAAAAATCACGCATATTCCTGAGATATGTACGCAACTTTCATTATTTTAGGCCAGATCCATCTGAGCAACTTAAGTGCCTCGAAAAAATTCGTCATTCCAGACTGTTCTGTTTTTGACAGATTCTGCCTTTTGTTTTGCATTCGCTCTTTTACTGTGTTTGTGTGGATTTCTTTGCTCCACAAAGCATTGGTGGCTGTAGCTAATGTCCAGAAGCTTTGGGATTGATTGTATCATTACAGAATATGAGAATTTTTGATTATGCACTAACCCTCTAATGAGAACTGTCTTGAGTTTGGTGTGAAGGAAGTTTTCAAGGATCAAGCGAGAAGGGTGATATTATGTGATCAAGAAGAGTGAAAAGCCTAAGCTTGGGGATGCCCCCGTGGTTCATCCCAACCATATTCAGAGAGACTCAAGCGTCTAAGCTTGGGGATGCCCAAGGCATCCCCTTCTTCATCAACAAACTTATCAGGTCATCTCTAGTGAAACTATATTTTAAT
Source organism: Poa pratensis (assembly GCA_947311845.1). Taxonomy (NCBI): domain Eukaryota; kingdom Viridiplantae; phylum Streptophyta; class Magnoliopsida; order Poales; family Poaceae; genus Poa; species Poa pratensis. The sequence goes on along the minus strand of CAMZMU010000085.1, from coordinate 121,427,748 downwards.
TCTTTCACATCTTATGCGCTTTACTTGGAGCGTCTGTGTGTTTTATTTTTGTTTTGTTTGAATAAATTCGGATCCTAGCAATCCTTGTGTGGGAGAGAGACACGCTCCGCTTTTTCATGTGAATACTCATGTTCTTCACTTATATTTGTTGAGTATTCTTAACTAGCTACTGCAGTGCTTTTAGCTCCTGTTTTTCATGCATCTCTTCGAGCTGTTAGCACTTGTTTATAAATACTCTCTTGCTGCATTATATTATCATTTGGAGAGTTTATGTTTAAATAAATTGATTGGTGTTTGTTTGGAAGAAAGAAAATGCTACATGTAGTAGTTGGTATTGGAAAAGACATATGCATTCTTGTAGATCATTGTCTTGTTTCGATTTGATACTTTGCAATTGTTTTGAGCTCTCAAGTAGATCATGTTTAAGCTCTTGCATCATGTAGTTAAAGCCTAGTAGTGGAGAACTACCGTAGAGCTTGTTGAGACTTGGGATGCATATTTGTTCTCTCTAAGGTCTAGATATTTTCTGGTAAAATGTTTGAGCAACAAGGAAGACAGTGTAGAGTCTTATAATACTTGCAATATGTTTTTATGTGATTCTTGCTGTACCGGTTTATACTTGTGTTTGCTTCAAACAACCTTGCTAGCCTAAACTCTGTACTGAGAGGGAATGCTTCTCGTGCATCCAAAACTTGAGCCAAAACCCATGCCATTTGTGTCCACCATACCTACCTACTATGTGGTATTTCCTGCCATTCCAAGTAAATATTTCATGTGCTACCTTTAAACTATTCAAAACTTTATTACTCCTTATTTGTGTCAATGTTTTATAGCTCATGAGGAAGTATGTGGTGTTTTATCTTTCAATCTTGTCACAGACTTTCACCAATGGACTAGTGGCATATACATCCGCTTATCCAATAATTTGCAAAAAGAGCTGGCAACGGGGTGCCCAGCCCCAATTAATTACAACTTTCATTAATAATTCTCTTCACATGTTTTGCCCTGATTTATCAGTAAGCAACTTAATTTGCAAATAGACACTCCTCCATGGTATGTGAATGTTGGAAGGCACCCGAGGATTCGGTTAGCCATGGCTTGTGTAAGCAAAAGGTTGGGAGGAGTGTCATCTATAAAGAAACTAAAATACATGTGTAAACAAAAGAGAAGAGGGATGATCTACCTTGCTGGTAGAGATAACGTCCTTCATGGGAGCCGCTCTTGAAAGTCTGGTTGACAAGGGGGTTAGAGTGCCCACTACCATTCGTTGACAACAACAAACACCTCTCAAATACTTATTTTGTGCTCTCTATATGCTTTCGAAAACTTAAAAAGCTCTAGCACATGATTTAATCCCTGCTTCCCTCTGCGAAGGGCCTATCTTTTACTTTATGTTGAGTCAGTTTACCTACTCCTTTCTATCTTAGAAGCAAACACTTGTGTCAACTTTGTGTGCATTGATTCTTACATGTTTACTTATTGCACTTGTTATATTGCTTTATGTTGACAACTATCCATGAGATATACATGTTACAAGTTGAAAGCAAATGCTGAAACTTAATCATCCTTTGTGTTGCTTCAATGCCTTTTACTTTGAATCTATTGCTTTATGAGTTACCTCTTATGCAAAACTTTTTGATGCTTGTCTTGAAAGTACTATTCATGAAAAGTTTTTGCTTATATGATTCATTGTTTACTCTTTATCTATTTGTTAGCAAACTATAGATCATTGCTTTGAGTCACTTCATTCATGACATGAGCCTTGCAATATATTGATCAAGATTGTGTGAAAGCATGTCTCCTCAGAAATTATTTGTTGTTATCGTTTTACCTACTCGAGGACGAGTAGAACTAAGCTTGGGGATGCTTGATACGTCTCCAACGTATCCATAATTTCTGCTGTTCCATGCTTATATTATACCATTTGCTACATGTTTTATATACACTTCATATCACTTTTATGCATTTTCTGGGACTAACCTATTAACAAGATGCCACAGTGCCAGTTCCCTGTTTTCTGCTGTTTTTGGTTTCAGAAAGTTACTTCTGGAAATATTCTCGGAATTGCACGAAACAAAAGGCCAGTCCCTATTTTTCCACACGTACACGGAGTCCGAAGGAGAGACGAAGAGCCACGAGGTGGCCAAACCACAGGCGGCGCGGCAGGGGCCCACCGCGCCGCCTGGTGGTTTGGGCCCCTCGGGGGTCCGCCGACATCGCCCCTTCGCCTATTTATTCCCCGAGACGTGAAAACCCTAAAACACCGAGCCTTTCATCCAGAACATATTCGCTGCCGCCGCCGTCGTCAACCCTAACTCGGGGGGTTCTGAAGCTCTTCCCGGCACCCTGCCGGAGAGGGGAATCATCACCGGAGGGCTCTACATCGCCATGCCCGCCTCCGGAGTGATGCGTGAGTAGTTCATCCTTGGACTATGGGTCCATAGCAGTAGCTAGATGGTTGTCTTCTCCACTTGTGCCATCATGTTTAGATCTTGTGAGCTGCCTATCATGATCAAGATCATCTTATTGTAATGCTACATGTTGTGTTTGCTGGGATCTGACTTATATTGATACCTATGTGGAGCTGAATATTATATTATCATGTCTATGTCATTTGTGATCTTGCATGCTCTCCGTTACTTGTTGAAGCCTTGGCCAAGTGAATACTTGTGACTCCAAGAGGGGGTATTTATGCATGATAGTTGGGTTCAACCTCTATTTAACCTGGGATAGTGACAGCAAGTTCTAAGGTTGTAGATGTGTTGTTGCCACTAGGGGTAAAACAGCAATGCTTTATTCAAGGATGAATGTATTGTTTACATTACGCACATTACTTAATGCAATTGTCTGTTGCTTGCAACTTAATACTGGAAGGGGTACGGATGTTAACCGGAAAGTGGACTATTTAGGCATAGATGCATGCTGGATAGCGGTCTATGTACTTTGTCGTAATGCCCAAATGAATCTCATAGTAGACACCACAACTCACACATGCATGTTATATGCACTTATCAATTGTCAATTGCCCAGCTGTAATTTGTTTACCCAGCATGTTAGTTATCTTATTGGAGAGACACCACTAGTGAACTGTGGACCCCGGTCCATTCTTTTACATCTGAAATACAATCTACTGCAATCATTGTTCTCTACTGTTTTATGCAAACAAACATCATCTTCCATTCGATACGTTTAACCCTTTGTTTTCAGCAAGCCGGTGAGATTGACAACCTCACTGTTAAGTTGGGGCAAAGTAATTTGATTGTGTTGTGCAGGTTCCACGTTGGCACCGGAATCCCTGGTGTTGCGCCGCACTACACTCCTTCACCAACACCTTCGAAGCAACCTCGTTTTCCTACTGGTTCGATTAAACCTTGGTTTCATACTGAGGGAAAACTTGCTGCTGCACTCATCATACCTTCCTCTTGGGGTTCCCAACTGACGTGTGACGTTACACGCATCAAGCATATTTTCTGGCGCCGTTGCCGGGGAGATAGAAGCAACACCGCAATATATTCCCTCGTCAACTTAGCGCCAGCAGCTAACATAGACTGGGAAGCGACAACCAAGAGAGCAATAACTGTCATAATCATACTTGCGACAAAATAAAATTAACGGAGGCATAAAAAAATGATACTAAAACTCTGAGGCAAAATAGATCATCAAGGCTTAACTGACTTTTATTTTTCAGTCATAAACATGTGTGAGCATGTGCCAAGTCGATTCAAGTAAATTATTCAGAGGGGGATACCATCCTGCCATACCGTTTTACGAATAGAACAATGCATGCAAATACCTATATGACATGTTATTCAATATTAGCAAATTGGTACTGATCATAAGAAGACATGAACTACTAAGTAATCATTAAATAACGCAACCACTACCATGATAGCTAAGCATGTTCACATGAGTAGGTATATTTACAAAAATGAAAAACAAATAGAGTTCATACCAGCCTCTTACCACATCCGGATTGTCGTAAATCATCATTATTGCTTTTCACTTGTGTGGCTTGAATGATGTGAAATGATAACCAAGCCCCAAGTGGAGTCACGAAAATTTTCGAACTCTGAAACAACTATACAAAACAGAAGAAGAAGAACAACAATATTTTTGGGTTTTTGATTTAGGGCAAGCATAGAAAGAAACAAGCAAACAAAGCAAAATCTTTTTGGATTTTTGAATAATGAACTAAAATGAAAAAAACTATAGTAAACTAGCGCTACAAATGCAAAAGAAAGAGAAACAAAGGAAATATTTTTGGTATTTTGGTGTTTTGCGAAAATAAAACGATACAAGAAAACAAAAGTGAAAAAGAAAAGAAACAAACTAAAGCATGGATATACAAGGTACCGACATGATATGAATATGATAAAATGAGTGAGCTGTCGGTGGGTCGGCATACCTCCCCCCAAGCTTAGGCTTTTGGCCTAAGTGGAGAACAATCATCGCCATGGCGAGAACTCCATCCTGGCGGGTCATATCTAGCATGATCATAATCAGGATCCTGTGAAGAAGAAGGGGCTGAAGCTCCATAATCAGGATACTGATATGAAGAGCTTGTAGTATCGAAGTGCTGAGTGAAGTCCTCCTCAGGTCCCCTTCCCTCACTGTCCGCATGAAGGCCATGCTCCTCCAAGTATGCATCAAGGTCATCTCTGAGAACGACCATCCTTGCCATCTTCAGCTATAAAACTTCTCCCTTGGCAGATCTCTGAATAAAGGTCTTGTAAATGCTTGGTTGACCTCTAATCCTCTCATGAGATCCCCAGTACGGTACCTTAATAGCTGTACAAAAATCATGAAGGGACAAATCTACAGCTTTATTGTAGATGTTATAGTGAACCATGGGGGTAGGCAAGTTCCAACTAAATCTAAAATTTTGAACAACAGACATAGTCAGCTTTACATATTGTTGTGGTTCATAAGTAACAAAATGTTCTAACCCTGCATTAGATATTAGAGTGTTGAAATCTTGCAAGATTCCTGCAGCATTCATAAAATCGTAACATGGATAAATAGAGGGGAACACAGAGTCTTCACGGTTGACTCCCATGACCTCGGGTACTTCCAATTCTTCATAATTAAGTTGGTTTCCATCCATCTTCCTTTTCTGAAATTTTAAACAAACCTCATAAAAAGTGATTTTGGAGTGATTAATTCAAGGGAATACTATGGAGACTTGCTAGAGGACTAAAACATGCATCAAAACTAGCTAATCTAAACAAGAACAAGCATGCAAGCTCTCATAACATGTCACCTACAGTACCAAAATGATCAAGATATACACAACTAAACAAAATTCTACTTGGATAATCGGAGGAGTCACATACCGGAGAGCAACTGATCCAAATATTAGCAGCAAAGGTTGGCTGAGCAAGTAGATCGAAAAATCGCGAGCAAGAACAGCAAGAACACGAGTTTGAGCAATGTGGAGTGTATGGTCGGGAGAGAGAAAGGAGTGGGAGGAAGATGAGTAAGTGGAGGGCCAGGTGGGCCCACACCAGGACAGGGCGCGGCCAGCCCTCTGCCGCGCCGTGGTGGCGTGTGGCGTCCTGGTGGGTCCCCCTGGTCATCCTCTGGTACTCCCACTTCCATTTTAAAAACTAGGACTTGTAGAATTTTTTTCAGAATTTTTTGAAAACTTTTATTTCTGGCATTTTCTGGGTGTTTTAAACAATGAAAAATGAGTAAAATAAATTTATGTAAGGACTAAACATTGCTTAACTTGCAAATTACAGTAGCAAAACAGTAGGCAAAACAAGGAGAGAAGGAAAATGTTGTTTAGCAATTTTATGTATGTAAAACATATTTGTTAACAAGGTTGATCAAGTCTTGCCACCAAATACATTTTATATGACATAAAAGAATTAAACCACATTGAACAATCATTTTACCTTAAATTGTATAGCTATAGATCCAATCATAATAATTTGAAATCCTTCACGAGGTTCATATATAGGGCAATCAATACTTCCCACTTTGATAGTTCTAAGATTGGCCATTGTATTCACTCCAAATATCTTGTCCAGCTTCTTGGGAAAATAAACAGTATGCTCTTTGTAATTAACATGGAAAGTTACTTTTCCCTTGTTGCAATCAATAACAGCCCCTGCAGTGTTAAGAAAATGTCTCCAAGAATAATAGACATATTATCATCCTCAGGCATTTCAAGCACATCAAAATCAGTTAATATTAAGCAATTATTAGCCACTTGGACAGGAACATCTTCACATATACCAACAGGAACAGCAGTAGATTTATCAGCCATTTGCAAAGATATATCAGTTGGTATCAATTTTTCCAAATAAAGCCTCTTGTAAAGAGAAAAAGGCATGACACTTACCCTGCCCTAAATCACATAAGGCAGTTCTAACATAATTATTTTTGATAGAGCAAGGAATAGTTGGTATACCGGGATCTCCAAGCTTCTTTGGAACCTTACCATTGAAAGAATAATTAGCAAGCATGGTAGAAATCTCTTCATTAGGAATCTTTCTCTTGTTAGAGACAATATCTTTCATGTATTTCGAATAGGGAGGCAACTTAATAGCATCAGTCAAGGAATTTGCAAAAACAAAGGTTTCATCCATTCACAAAATTTATTAATGTTCTTCTTCTTGGATTTGTGTTTCTTATTAAGAAAAGACATTTGCTTTTTGCACCCAAGGTTCTCTTTCATTACCATGTTTCTTAGCAAGAAAATCTTCTTTAGTGTACTTTTTGTTTTTAGAATGCTTTTCAGGTTCCTCTTCACTTTCCTCTTTATCAGAAACATCGTTCTTATCTTTATCATTAGCATGTTCATTCCCACTTTCAGTTTCAGCATCAGAGATAGATATACTATTTGGATATTAACATGCTCATTGTCTTTAATGGGTTCGGGAGACTCTTCAACATGTTTATGTTTCTTCTTCTTCTTTTTCTTAGAAGGAGTAGTAGTTTCATTAACTAGTTGAGAATCTTGCTCAATTCTTTTAGGATGTCCTCAGGATACAACGGATCCTGAGTGGAAGCACCACCTCTAGTTCTATACCAAAAGCATGTTTATCATTTTCTCAAGAAGCATTATCTAGCAAATCTTTTTGCACTTTAGTCAATTGTTCAATTTGAGTTTGAACCATATGAAAATGTTTAATAAGTATTTTAACATCATTAGCAGTTCTTTTCAAAACATCCTGCAAATTATTAATAACATGAGAATTCTTTACAGGCTATTTTGTGTTCTCATATTGCAATTTTTTTGCTTAACAATAAAATTATCAAACTCATCTAAGCACTGATCGGAGGTTTAGAATAAGGGATATCTCTATCATCAAAGTGTTGGAGAGAGTGTACCTCAACCGTAGATGAGTGAGGAATTGGCTTACACAATTCTTCTATAGGTGGAAATTTTTCACATCTTCAGATTTAATACCTTTCTCCTTAAGAGATTTCTTGGCTTCTCTCATTTCTTCATCATTTAATTCAAACATCCTCTTTTCCTCGGTGTAGGTACCGGAGTTGGTTCAGGCAGGGTCCAATCATCATGATTTTGGCTTATCTTAGCCATTAATTCATCGGCTTCATCTGGAGTTCTTTTCCTGAAAACACAGCCAGCACAACTATCCAGGTATGTCCTAGATTCAACAGTTAGTCCATTATAAAATATATCAAGAAGTTCATTTTTAGCTAGTTGATGTCCAGGCCGAGCTCTAATTAAAGAACAAAACCTTGCCCAAGATTCAGGCATTTTCTCTTCCTCGGTTTGCTTAAAGTTAAAGATTTTCTGTAAGGCAGCATGTTGAGCACTAGCAGGAAAATATTTCTGAAAGAAGACATTGACCAAACCCATAGGACTCTCAATAGATCCAGGAGATAAATTATTAAACCAAGTTTTAGCTTCATCTTTCAGTGAGAAAGGGAAAATTTTAGTAATGAAGTAACCGCGTTTCTTAATACCATCAGAAAACAAACTACTCAGAGTAGAGAGAGTGTTCATATGATCGACAGCACTTTCATTTTCAGTACCTCGGAAAGGTTCTTTCTCGGCAATAGATATAAGCGACAAGTCCACAGAGAAATCATAATCTTTATCTTGTATATTTATGGGAGATGTAGCAAACTTAGCATCAGGAGAAAGTTTATAATTAACAACACGTCTTTGAAGAAGATTTTTAATAGCATTAACATCTTTAGAGGTATCATAATTCATGTATTCATCATCAAGTTCAACATAGGTTTCCTCAAGATCATCACTAGTATGTTCTCTCGATTCAGGTGAATAAACAGTGTAATTGGAGTTTCATTAGGTGTTTCAGTATTTTCAATTTGTCTAGATTTAGCAATTGTAGCATCTAGAAAAGGACCCAATGAACCTCTTTCATCAAGCACAGTAGAAGCATCATCAAATTCATCAGAAATATCCTCAGATTCAGCAGAAGTAGCAATACGTGAAGCATGTGTATGTGGTGGTGTAACAAGTTGACTTATAACAGATGGCGAATCAAGAGCAGCAGAAGTGTTCAGAGTTGTACCTCTCCTTATAGTGGACGGCAATATGCGAACCTTCTCATCACGAGGTTTACCCATGATGAATAAATAGCAGCGAACAATATGACTCCCTAGTGAGCTTATAAAGAGAGCTATGCTCCCCGGCAACGGCGCCAGAAAATAGTCTTGATGACCCACAAGTATAGGGGATCGCAACAGTCTTCGAGGGAAGTAAAACCCAAATTTATTGATTCGACACAAGGGGAGCCAAAGAATATTTATAAGCCTTGACAGATGAATTGTCAGTTCAGCTGCACCTGGAAGTAGACTTGCTCGACACAGTTTATCAGTAGCAACCGTTTTATGACAGTAGCAGTAGTGAAATAATAGCAGCATCGAAATAAAGGCAGCAGTAATAATTGAAGTAGACAGCAGGATTAAAAATAATGTAGGCATAGGGATGGATGAACGGGCGTTGCATGGATAAGATAATTCATGAAATAGTCATACGCAAGGCAATTGCAGTAAATAATAAATAACCATCCAAGTAACAAGTAATAATCAATCATAGACATGTGTTCCGTATTTAGTCGTATGTGCTCGCAATGAGAAACTTGCACAACATCTTTTGTCCTACCAGCCCGTTTGCAGCGGGGCCTCAAGGGAAACTACTGGTAATTAAGGTGCTCCTTTTAATAAAGCACCGGAGCAAAGCATTAACACTCCGTGAACACATGTGATCCTCAAGTCACAGCCATCCCCTCCGGTTATCCCAATTTCTGTCACTTTGGGGCCTCGGGTTCCGGACAGTGACGTGTGTATACAACTTATAGATATGATCCAAAACAATAATTACCCTCATGATACAATAATATGTTCAGATCTGAAATCATGTCACTCGGGCCCTAAGTGTCAAGCATTAAGTATAACAAGTTGCAACAATGATATAAAGTACTAACAATGGATACTATAGGCACCATGCCCTAACAATCTTACATCTATTACATGAACGATCTCATCCAATCTCTACCATCCCCTTCAGCCTACAGCGGGGAACTACTCACACATGGATGGGGAAGTCATGGATGGTTGATGGAGAGGCGGCGGTGATGATGATGGCGATGATCTCCTCCAATTCCCCGTCCCGGCAGGGTGCCAGAACGGAGTTTCTGATCCCCGAAATAGGGTTTTCAATGGCGGCGGAGCTCTGGAGGGTTTCTGGAAAAAGCGTTGATCCCCCGAAGTTTTTAGGTCAGAGGAAATAAGTAGTCCAAAGGGGAGCGTCGGGGGCCACGCGAGGCGCCCTCACCAGGCCTCAGCGCGGCCCCACCTCTGCCGCGCCGAGGGTGCGTGTGGGGCCCCCGTGCCCCCTCTTCGCTTCATCTTCTGGCTCCGTGGGTCTTCTGGAAAATAGAATTTCTGTAATTTTTCGGGAATTTTCTCGAAACTTTGACTTTCTGCACAAAAACAAGACACCAGGGTAATTCTGCTGAAAACAACGTTAGTCCGTGTTAGTTGTATTCAAATCACACAAGTTAGAGGAAAAACAACAGCAAAAGTGTTCGGAAAAGTAGATATGTTTTGGACGTATCACAGTGTTTTGAAAACCGTCCGTATCGCTGATAACTGTTCGGAACACCAAATGGAATGTATGATGTAGAGTGGTAGAGAATTTCTATTCACTAAGAATCAAGGTTTATCGAACCAATAAGAGTTGAGAAGCTATGCAAAGTTGAACTGGACCTACAAGTAAGAAACAAGATCTTATTGTCCACACGTTTCAGAAAGATTGTCAATCTTCCTGTCTCGCTAAAAACAAAGTGCTAGACATAGACATATAGTGTGAAAGATAATAGTAAATAACTAAAATATAGAAACGGGCCAACAAGCATATAATGATGAAAAGTGTGTCAATGAGGTTGTAAACAATGTAAAAAGATGGACCGGGTACCATGGTTTCACTAATGGCATCTCTCCATAAATAGGTAGCATTCTTGGGTGAACAAATTACAACCGGGCAATTGATAGAAGAATAATCATGATAATTATGGCAAAATGTGCAAGGCTATATGTAGCCATCACCTCAATATGTAAAGACCGTTACTGAACCACATCTTTAATTAATACTCCACTTCGAGTGTGCTTCTATGCTTTCCACTCGAGGAATTAAGCTGTGGAAATAGCAGAGTATTGCCTTAAGTTCATTTATGAAACAGTTTAAAACCATTGTTTTACCTTTAGTAGCAACAGCACATTGTCAGCCTTAGTTATTTCTGTCACTCGAGGCCAGGGATAAAACGAGAAATGAACCCACTATCAAACATATACTTCCTCTTATCCCTCTTAGACATTCACACAACTATTTGGCCAAAGCAATCTTATAAATCAGAGAGCATGTAGGAACATAAATAAATAAATCTAATATATAAGATAACTTGAACAATCTGATCATAACAAGACAATTCATTATGTACCAGCAAACACAACAATAGCAATTACATCAGCTTGATCTCGATCATGTAAGGCAGATCACGAGAACATGGTATTGGGGCATAAGGAGGAGAGGTTACCATCTAGCTACATCAATGAACTCGTAGTTTAACAATGACTACTCGCGCGTCATCGGGGAGGCACCAATGGTGGGGTATAGGCTTTCGATGACGATTCCCCCCTTCAACAGGGTGCCAAAAAGGAACTCCAGAATCTTTCGATCAATTTCCGCGACAGCGGCGGCTATGTCTTTGTTTCGTGGAAAGTATTGTTGTCCCCATAAATTTTAGGTCAAAGGGGATTTATAGTCAACCGAGGTGACCGAGGCGATGCCCGAGGGGCCCACACGGTTGGTGGCCACGGGACCTTCCTGGACCGCGCCGGGCACCTGCGTTGGGCCCTCAGGTTACCCCTCGTGTCGCCCTTTTGTCTCATGGTGTATGTCCTCCGATAAAAATCTCCGCAAATTATGGTCCAATTTCGAGCATATTTCTTTAACAGCTTTCCTGAAATATAAAAACAGAAGAAAACAGGAACTGACACTACGCATCTTATTAATAGGTTAGTTTATGAAAATAGCACAAAATGGTATTAAATCAGGATATAAATATGCACCAATGATAGAATATTAGTATAAAAAATAAAAAATATAGATACAATTTTCGACTTGGCCAAAACTGAAAACATCCACGTCTAAGTTTTGACAACAGAGGCCTAAACCGGTAACATTGATACCAAAAATTTATAAAGAAAATCTGGATGTATCCAATGGTATATTCGTAAACGTGCAAAATAAGAAAATTATACTTTGTATTATGACTACACAAAAATGACAAAATCTGATAAAGTTTAGATATGTGAAGATATGCATGCCCAGATTCAATCTTTTGTCATTTCTTTAACTCAGAATACAAATTATTTAAAATTGTTATTTCGCACGTTAGTGGGATACTCCTTTGTTTGTATTCGGAATTTTCTTAGTATTTCTAAGCTCGTATGTATTTTTTTCAACTTTTTTTACTAGCAGGATCCCTCGAGAGCCAAAAAATATCTCCACTTTCTATAATAGAATTTAAAGGATTGGCACCGCTTCCATTTAACATTACGTGGAAAATTTTATGCTAGAAAATATGTGGCTGGCCTATCAAGTTTCTTCATAATTACTAGGAAAATGCCTCCCTTCAATATTGAATTCTGATCTCTCCCCATATGACAAGTGGCGTGCTATATGAGGTTCTCCCACCCAGGGTGAACCACAACTTGTCACTTGGAGAGACCGTGAAGCCTTCCGTAAAAGCAAGTACAATAAACCCTACTCAGCAAGCTATAGAATGTGTCATGTCACCAAATCTAACGTGTAAAAGTGAGAAAAGAGAAGAGAGTGTAGCGGCAGTGGAGATTTTTTTGCACCCGGCAATGGTGATCCCTCCCGTTTAAATTTTTTGAAAATCATATTTTTATGTTTCAAAAATTTCTGAAAAAAATTCTGAGTGTAGCCAATGATATATCCCTCCAGCGTGCAAAATATCAACTTCAAAAACTTTGTATTTTAAGCTACACAAAAATGATAAATTTGTAGATCTGAGTTAGTATATTTTCAAATCTCTAATTTTTTCAGACTTGTTATTTTTTTGTAGCCCATAATATAAAGTATTTAACAATATAAATTTACACGTTTGTGGGATACACCATTGGCAACATCATAATTGTTTTTCAGATTTTTTTAAACTCATAAATATGATTTTCAAATTTTCTAAATAGGAGGGATCACTGGTGCCCGGGTGCAAAAGAGACTTTCCGGTGTAGTGGGGCGATCCACCAACCGGCCGGCTACAACACAAGGCACAAGAAAAAGCAGCTACATGCAGCCATGGTCTGCACCTGCCAATCCCATGTGTCACCGCTTGCAAGTATACAATTAAAAAACCAACCTACATCCAACTTAGAGGCAACCTATTATACGAATGTGCCTTTATGGTGACATTGCATGGTTGTAGCGTCTGTCGGCTGTCGGCTTTCTTATTGCACTAGCTCTTATAATGCATCGTCTTTTAGTGTCTACTTCAACGTAGTAGTGTATTATAAGAAATGACTACCCTAATTAGGGATGTAAATGGTCTGACCAGTGGCGCCGCACAGTCCCATTTATTTACCTCGGTAGTTCATCTTTCCGGGAAAAAGCAAAGTTTGAACTGTCAACTCAATAAATGAGAATAAACGGGAATAAATGGTGCGCCGTTTACATCCCTCACCCTAATACATTTTTTACAGCATGATCTAACTTATGATTTTAGCCTTATACTTTTTTCGCCTATGATTTCGTGCTAAAGGTGTATGTTATGTAAGATACAACATCAATCGCTTTCTTCAATAAATACAACGCCCGCAACGTTTTGTCTATAATAATGTGCTAACAGACGAGCATCAGGGAATGCCTGATGGGAGATGGCAAGATCGTTTTTTTTCCCGTAGATTTGAATAAAAAATAAAATATCTTTTGAATTGAGGGTACAAATCACGATCTGTTTTCACGGTTGTGCTATTCGGGTATAGATATTCCGCGGTCTGCTATCCTTAACACGTGACCTAGTTAACACCTGTCTCCGTCCTCGTTGTTGGCTAACTGGCTCGACACGCACAGCCTGAAGCGAGTGTACATGCGGCCCTCTCCGGCGATAACTTGGTGGGTGCGGTACCGTGATATCCGGTGTTTCACAAGGAGGTTTGGTGTCGCCTGTTGTTAGTAGTATCGGACGTGGGTGTGGCTACTCATGTACATTTTTTGTTTTATTTGATATGTTTCGTACGAGCATTGTCTCGTCACTTTGCCGGCCACGTGTCATTATATATAAAACGGCGCGAAAGCCTATTTTTATCGACATAAACGAGCAGACACCACGGAGTAGCGCCAATCTAACAGTGAATATCTATTCGGCTCACCGGCTTCCAACTTCTTCGTACGAACTTCGCTCTCATCGATGAATATAGCAGTTGGTATTAAAAAAATATCAGTGCCCTGCTGTGATAGAATTTCAAGGTCTGACATTGCTGGCAAATATCGTCGCAATTTTTGCTAGGATAAAGCTATTAGAATTTCTGCAAAGTAAAAGTGCGGAAATAGTAAAAATTATTGTAAACGCCGTTCTTTACCCAACAGCAGCCGGATTTAACTTCAATAAGAAAACACATATTTATGTAATTTGGAAAAGTGGATCTGCAAAATTTTCATTTTGGTTTGCAACGGAAGGCCAAAGAAGCCGCGGCCACTAAATCACTAAACCGCCCACGCAATTCGAAAATCCCACAGCGCCGGCCAGGCGGCGGTGTCCGCATCCACCCACTAATCCCCAATTCCCCATTTCCCCACACAAGTACTAAAACCCTAGATAAGTCTCTTTCTCCCCTCCTCTCTCTCGAAACACGGCGGCGGTCGAATCCCCATTTCCCAATTCCAAAAAACACTAGAGCTCCCGACCCCAAGCGACACCACCACCCAGCGCCATGATTGTTCTGATTCTCTCCCTGGGGCAGGCGGTCGAGCTCTACGAGTCTCCGAGCGACCGTGAAGTCTTGTTCCAGCTGGCTGCCTCGCTTCATGCGATGATTCGGATCGAACGTCTCTGTCGGCGGGCCAGGCGTCGGCAATCCGGTCGCTGGACGGTCATCAACTTCGAGGAGGTCTGCAACCTCGCCGACATCGCGCGCACGCTGAAGGCCACACGGGACGTCCTCCGTCGTCTCGATCTTGAGCCGGATGACGAAGCCGCGATCCAGAGCCTCCGCGGACGTGCTCGCGAGCTCTCCCGTCTCTCCCGCGGGATCGGCCGTGGGGTGGAGGCACGTCGCCACCGCCGTCTCGCTAGGGTCCTCCGCCACCTTTCCGTCGACGCACGCACTGGCCTCCTCTCGCCATACCAGGTTCGCATCGCCGCGGGGCAGGCGTACAGCTGGATTCATGACCACCTACTAAACGAGGTTGATATGCGCGATGCCTGAGCATCCTCCGCGCTAGGGGTTCCACGGCTGCGCCTCTGAATTCCAAGTTTGCAATCTGGTTATGTTATCCAACAGATTTTGCTGTTTCTAGTGGGTTTTTTTATACTACTTTTGCAAACCTTGGATCGTTGGGCTTGATGTTGACATAACTGTAGTTTTGTTATTGCAACGAAAAGAATCACAATTAGACAGAACTTAAATTGGTCTTTCATCTAATGTGAAAACAAGGAAGTAAATTTGGTACTAGTAAATAACTGGCCATGGCAGAGTGAAGCGATGTAGTTAGATCACATAGAACTAACCGGGAAAGACCCTTTATCATGAGCTTGTCGTCTACCGAACCTTCGGATGCCGAAATGGTCGCCACGAGATCTGTATCCATGGCGCCGTGGGTGGCGAGCCACCAGGGGAATGTCGACGTTTCATTCTGGAGACGAGGAATCGATTTGGGAATGTTGTACTCTAGGTAAATATCTAGAACCAAGAGTATTGTGGGTGGCCTCTCTATTTGTGCTACGGCTCAATTTGTTCAATTGTGGAATGCCATCCAAGTCTCTCTACCCCTACAAAATGTCTCGGATCGTTTTGAGTGGATTTGGACTGTTGATAAAGTTTTCTCTAATTGCTCTGCTTATTTGGCTAAAGTTTTTAGTACCCGCTCTGCTTATTTGGCTTTTTGAGGGATGATCTCTTTAGCCTCTCTATGCTAATATTTGGAAGTGCAAGCACCCCTCAAGTTCAAGCTTTTTGGCCCCTCATCTTTTGTCCAAGCTCCGCCACTACCTAGGTAGGTAAAGAGGAGAAGTGTGTCCAACAGCAAGGCGAAGGCGGAGGAGTGGGTTATTCATGAGATTATGGCCGGGACCGACATGTAGAAAGAAGATACTAGGGGTTTTATGAAATTGTTGCTTTCTATTCTAGCCATGGACAGGGGTGCGTGGAAGCTAGCTATTCATGTGGCAGAACCATGAGTTAGTTTCGAAATTTTGTGGGTTTTACTCTAGCCTACCCAACTTGCTTCAAAATGAAAGGCTTTCTATTCGCTGGTCGTCGAGCTACTTATGTGTGTTGTTGTAGACTCTTGTACTCTTCTTTCTATCTATAAACAAAAAAGTCAGTGCATTCTCACACGTTCTTAAAAAAGAGGTATTAAAGACTTTACATGGAACTAACCTGGGTGGAGTTGACACCTCCATCTATTTGTACGATGAACCAAAGTTCCAGTGATTGTATACATGTCTGCATTTCTTACAGGTTACAACATAGCGAAAGGAACAAGAGATCGATTTACCAAAAACAGTGGCATTATGAACAACAGGTTGCTTTTGGTTTTATTCAGACTTCATGTGTCGAATACCCAGGTCTCCTGGTCAATATATTAGGTAAAGAGAAGAAGGAAGGTTATATTTAGCACCACGCTGCATCGTACTATACATAGCTGGGTAATTTATATGGAGTAGCTAACTTGAGGGAAATAAAGGCTATAGAACTATCTCTGCTACTGAGCTGAAGCATAAGTTCAGAATAAGTGACTCAGGAGGTACCGAAATATTGGGCTTGGAAGTAAGAAACTATGCATCTGCGAGGTTTTACTGCATCCTGAACCTCCTCTTTTCCAGGTGTCTCTCTGGCTGAGTGTGCATACATTTTGAGCTTACGAGCCAGCTCATCAATCCTGAGAAGAGGTGCATTTATCGTTTCGTCGATAATGTTTACATTCATTAGAGAAACTCACAGTCGTTGGGTTCTGGATCTGTTAAGAGAACGAGTGCATGTACCTGACAGCGAGTAACCAACCTCTAGCCTTTTTTTTTTGAAGTTTTGAGACAATGCTTCTCCTCTTCTAGTTGTCTTAGCCTTCTGTTGTAGTTCAGGTCCTTGATCACTGTGGTGGCTGTATGCTCGATGTACCTGATAATTTCAGTAGTAACAATGCCTTCTGCTATTTCACTGTCCGTGGAATGAACTCCAGTTTTTTCAGGGTACTCACCGGTGAGGCGATGAGCAGGCAACAATACTGCCCATATGCCCATATGCAGAAACCAGTGCGAATTGGGGTGAAAAACGGCAAAACTGATTCTACGACGAAACTTCGGTACAAAATGAACCTATTTCAAAAATAATTTTGAATCTAACCTTTTTTCTTAGCGCCTATCCCGGAGAGCTACTCTTCACCTGGTAGCGTCTGGACTGTGGCGCTATGCCCCTACCAACGTGTCAACACCGGACCCACTATCGTCATGGAAATTGTAAGTCAAAAAGGGTAACGCCCTATGCTGGGGGTGCCCAAAAATAAAATTTCAAAACACGGTAACTTTTGATCTACAAATTCAAATGACATGATTCATTTTATTCTATGGGCCAGAAATTAAATTATCTTTTCAAAGCCATCGGTATCATGATGGTTAGACAAGTAGATAATACTTCATGCATTATTTGCGTGTGTTGGTTTATCTTTAAATGTTTGGACGATTTCAGAAACATGGTTGTGAACAAATATTTTGTCCAAAATCTAGAATAAGATGAGTACCTTGAAGATCCCAACAAGAACCCATTTTGACCATGCTCCACCCATATTTTCAACTATTAATTTTCACAAGCAACTCACTCTGTTTTAAAATATAAGATGTTTTAGCCCTTTTCTAAATTCACATGTATACATGATTTAGTGCACATGCTCACTCGTTTTAATAAGCACCTAGTTAACATGTACAATACCTAAAATATCTTATATTTTAAAGCGGAGGGAGTACCTTTTAAAATTACTTTGATGTTTAGCATTGATCAAGCAAATTCATATGCTATGGTAGATGATGGTAATACTTAGCTTAATCCTGTTAACTTTAGTGCTCTATGCAACTGATTATGTTTGTACTCATGGTTTAATTAATATGAATAGATGTGTCTATAAAATAAAGCTACGACTTGGCGAAATCAGGTCCGGGCACTCGATCTGGGCATACCCGAAGGGATAATATCCCATACTCAAATAAATATTTTAAAGACCTTAAGAGTCATGTGTTGATAATGGATGTTTCTAAAAATAGTGTTTACAATTCTTATAAACACCAGTTTCAAAAACATCCTTAGTTAACATGGATTTCAAGGTTTTTATAAATATTTATTCGTGTAAAGATATTATCCCAAGTTATAATTCCGTTTTAATGAGCACATATATGTACATCACAACTAAAAAAAAAGTGGTTCATGAGTACAAACACGATCGATTGGACTAAGCTAACAAAATATTAGCATTATCTACGGTAGCATAGAAATTTGCTTGATCAATACTACGAATCGAATTAATTTTAAAAAGTAACACACAACTTGTAAATTGCTTGTAGAACTTTATAGTTGAAAATGAGCGAAGCATGATCAAAGTGGGTGCTTGTTTGGCTCTTCAAGTTACTTCTCTTGTTCTATATTTTAGGCAAAATCTTCACATCAATGTTTCCGAATCGTCCAAACATTTAAAATAAAACCAACATAATCAAATAATGCATGGATTATCATCTACATGTCAAATCATCATGATACCGGTTGAATTGAAAAGATAATTTAATTTGTGAGCCATAAGAAGAATGATGTCATTTGAATTTTGTAAGTCAAAACGCTACCATGTGAAGGGTAACGTCCCCTCTGGGCAGAAGCTATACAAAATGGTTAGATTCCATCTTATTTTGGAAATAGGTTCTTTCGAGGTAGGGTCAATTTTATTGTTTTTCACCGAATTGCGCGACCACTCTAACTGAGAGAACGAAATCAGCCTGACGGATGTGAAAGAGAGGGGTTAAACTTAGCGTATTTAAAAGTGGAGTTAAATGCACGGGCGGTCCCAATTCTTTCACGGAAGTGTCAATTAGGTCCTAAATCTTTGAAAATGCACATTTGAGTCCCATATCTATTTATTTTTTTTTTTTGAATCTAGGCATACTTTATTACTTATCAAATAGGCTTACATCGTTTGCAAGTATAGCACAAATAAAATCCGGAGGGTCCTCATGCCAGACAGATGACAAGACGCCCTCCGCTTTGCTAGCTAGAACATGAGCTACTTGATTACTTTCCCTAGGAGAAAAAACAAACTCAATGGCAGCGAAGCCCCTAGCTAAGAAGGTACATTCTTCGTAGATAGCTGCAGCAGCTCCCGCCGAGTTGCCGCCCTCATTCATCGTAGTGATCACCTCCATGCAGTCGCTGTTAACTACTAGTTTAAGGCAGCCAATTTGACCAGCAAGGAGGAGCCCATCTTTCAGCGCTCTAGCTTCAGCCATGGCAGCATCAGGGACATGGGCAATACCGCAGCTGCTGCCAGCGACGAAAGCACCGTGATCATCTCGCAGCACTGCACCTGTCGCACCCACCTCATCTTGGAGAGAGAACGAGGCGTCGACATTCAGTTTCATATATCCTTCCCGAGGCTTCTCCCACCCGTGTCGACGAACGCCGCATCGAGGTTTACAGGACCTAAAGTAGTTCATCGCCACAGCAGCTATAGCTTGAGCTGATCTGGCCGGTTTCTGAATCGATTCGCCATGTACCACCTGTCTACGTTCCCACCAGGCGTACCAGCAAGCTGTGACCGCCAGCTCTTTCAGTCCGATGTCAAAGCCGGGAGCATTACCATCCGGCAGCTTGAGGATGGATTCAAAGGCTGTTGTTCCTTCATGGTTTGTACGGCACACATCGTCAATTACCTGTTTCAGGCCAAGGTTCTCCCATATCTCTTCCACTCTCCCGCATTTGAAGAAAACATGCTTGGTGTCCTCACAATGAATCTTGCACATGGGGCATAGGCTAGATGGGATGATGTGCCTATTCGCCAAGGTGCAATTGCAGGGAATCGTTTCGTGGACCAGTCTCCAAGCAAAGATCTTTACTTTCGGAGAAACCTTAAGTTTCCAAATTTTCGACCAAACCGGATTATTCTCTGACGTGGATATGCCGGCTGTGCGCTGCATCTTCCGGCCGTGTTGGAACTCCCACTCCGTGTGATATGCTGAACGCACGGAGAAGGTTCCCGTCTTGGTAAAGTTCCACGCCACAAAATCTGTCATCATTCCCGTAGCTAGAGGGATATTTAAGATTCTGGAAGCATCAATGGGCAAGAACAGGGAACGGATCAGCTCCTCGTCCCACTTTCCTGTTTCTAGCTTGATCAATTCCGAGACCCTTGTATAAACTATATTTCTTCTTGCTGTCAAGACTTTCCGTGAGGGGCTGTTTGGAATCCAAGCATCGGACCAGATGTTGATGTTGGATCCATCTCCAACCCTCCAAATGTGTCCCTTCTTTAAAGTTTGGATACCAGCAAAAATACTCTGCCAAGTGTAGGAGGATCCCTTTTTCAATTCAGCATTCAGGAGATCTCCCGACGGGTAGTATTTAGCACGTAGGACTTGCGCGCAAAGTGACTCCGGGTCACATAATAATCTCCATGCTTGTCTTGCGAGCATAGCAAGATTGAAACATGGAAGGTCTCTAAATCCCATACCACCACGCTTCTTGGGGATGCACATCTTCCACCAGGCGAACCAATGCATGTGTTTTGTAGAGTCATCATCTCCCCACCAGTAACGGGTCATAGCATCTGTGATCCCTTTAGTTACTTGCTTGGAGAGCTTGAAGACCGACATCGCATATGCCGGGATTGCCTGTGCGACAGCTTTCAGTAGCACTTCTTTTCCCCCATAGGATAGCAGCTTTTCCTTGAAACCAGCCAATCTGGTACATACTCTGTCAATCAAATGTTGGAAGCAATCTGATCTATCAATACCTACTTGGGCGGGAAGACCTAGATATTTATCCGTGATCGCCTCTGTCAGGATATTGAGGATAGTGCAAACATCTTCTCTGGTCTCAACCAGCGTACACGGGCTGAAGAAGATGCTCGACTTCGCTTCACTCACCAGCTGGCCCGAGGCCTTGCAATATTCAGTCAGGATACCCTTTAAAGTTGTAGCATTTGCTACATCAGCTCTCATAAGAATCAAAGAGTCATCCGCGAAAAGGAGGTGTGAAATTGTCGGTGCAGCACGACAAACCTTCACGCCTAGAATTTCCCCGTTGTCTTCCGCCGATTGGAGAAGGCTTGAGAGCCCTTCTGCACACAATAAGAACAAGTATGGGGATAGCGGGTCTCCCTGCCGAATCCCTCGAGTAGGGGTGAAAGATTCAGTTTCGTCACCATTAAACCGAACCTGGTATCTCACACTAGACACGCAGGCCATCACCAACTTGATCCAATTTTCATCAAAGCCAAGTTTGGACAGGATTCTTTCCAAGAAAACCCATTCCACCCGGTCGTATGCTTTGTGCATATCCAGTTTGATTGCACATGTACCATATTTTCCAACTTTTTTGTTCTTGATCGCATGGTAAGATTCATAAGCAATAAGAACATTATCCGTGATTAGACGGCCTGGCACGAAAGCACTTTGATTTGGGGAAATAATCTCCGGTAGTAGACCCTTAAGTCTAGCTGTCAAGACTTTGGAGATAACTTTGTAAGTGACATTACATAAACTGATGGGTCTGTATTGTGTTACCTTCTCAGGATTAGCAACCTTAGGGATGAGAACCACTGTGGTATTATTCCACCCCTCTGGAATTGAGCATGAATTAATGGCTGCAAGAACCACATCCGTGAGATCCTCTCCGATCAGATTCCAGTAACGTTTGAAAAATATCGCATGTAAACCGTCCGGGCCTGGCGCCTTTAGGTCTCCAATATTGAAGAGGGCCTTTTTAACCTCTTCTCTTGTGTACGGAGCACACAGGACCTCGTTCATAGCAGGAGTGACACGGGGTTTCACTTTGTTCAGTACGTGATCCCCTGGGTCCTCAACCTCTCTTGAAAACAGCGATTGAAAATACCCTCTGATGTGGCCAGATAGATTCGCTGGTTCCTCAATCCAATTATCAGATTCATCCTTCAACCTTTTAATCAGGTTATTCTTCTTCCGAGCCGACGCAAAGGTATGGAAGAAGCTTGTGTTACGGTCCCCTTGCCTCAACCAATTTGCCCTACTACGTTGCACCCATTTAATCTCCTCTTTTTCCTGTAGCATCTCAATTTCTAGCTGGATCTCCCTTTGCCTCGAAGTAGCTTCATCAGACAAGGGTCCATCCATTACCTCGTTCAGCTCCTTCTGGAGGTCACGCAGTGACCGACGTGATTGCTTCAACACTGTCGTGTCCCATGCATGCAGGGCCTTATGCACCGCGTCCAGTTTTTGAGCCAAGCTTGCACCCGTGAGCTGTTGAGCCTCATTCCAGGCCTCATCAACAATGGAATCAACATTTTCTTCCACTAACCATTTTGCTTCAAACCTCTTCTTTCCAGCTGATCGGTGAGGTGTAGTACTGCTCAGAAATTCGAGATCAACCATTATTGGCCTATGATCCGAGCGGGAGAAATCTTCATGAATCACCGATGCCATCGGAAACATGTCATTCCAGCGTTGGTTGCAAACTGCCCTATCCAAGCGTTCTCTCAGTCTACCTCGACGCCAGGTAAAGGTGTCGCCCACATAGCCGAGATCGAAAAGGCTGCAGTCCCTCAGTGCATCACGAAAATTCTGCATATATCGTTGTGGTCTAACGGCACCACCATCCTTCTCATCTCCCGACATAATCTCGTTGAAGTCCCCCAAAAGTATCCAGGGGAGGTTCGCCATCCCATGGAGGTCCCTTATGTACTCCCACGTAAGATGTTTTCTATCCATGCTTGGTTCTCCGTATATCCCAGTGAAACGCCATCCCGAGTCACTAGTTTCATCAATACGGATATCAATATAGTTGTTGTGAACTTCTGACGAGGTCACATTCAGATTATTCCTCCACATGAGAAGGAGGCCACCGCTTCTTCCATCACTCTCCGTCCTCAGCAAATGATCAAAGGAGAGATTGCGCATGAGTTTCTCTGCCCTAGTTTTACTCAGATGTGTCTCGGACAGAAAAAGAACATCCGGTTTTAACCGCCCCTGCAAATCCTGGAGTGATCGGACTGCCGCGGATTTGCCCAACCCCCGGCAGTTGTATCCTTCGATTTTCATCGCTTCTTCTCAATCAACCTAATCAGCAAGGAAAAACACCACCACACACGACCAATCTGTGCTAACTTTCGCCTGACCAAAAACAACAGAAACCTGCACGTCTGTGACGCCAGGGAGGGAAGCAGACTCCAGCGCCGTTGCCGACGCGGAGGACAGTGAACGCCACACGAACTCGTCGGGGCGGAGCTGAGCACCCTATGTAGGGGATAACGCCAGTGCGGAACGACGCCGCCGGCCGGCGCCGGCAAAACCTAGATCGCCTCCATAATCGCCTAAGCCTTCGTACCGGTTCGGATTATGCACTAATCACGCGAGTCCCATATCTATTTAAGTTGTTCATCGGAAGTCCTAAACTGGTCTGGGCAGAGGTGACCATCCCGCGTGGCACTTTGACTAGTGCCACGTTGACGACAATTTTCAAAATGATCCTCGTGTAACATTTCTTTCAAGTCACGGTCATGTTTGTTGCGTGCCTCTCGCCGCTGTGTCTACACACCGGTCGCTGCCGCTGTTTCTACACACCTGTCACAAATTTTCCGAACTGCCATACGTCTCCTGTCGACGTGGCACTGGTCAAAGCGCCACGCGGGATAGTCAGACCAGTTTAGCACCTCCGATGAACAACTTAAATAGATATGGGACTCATTTTCAAAGAACTGTGACCCAAGTGTCATTGAAGGATAGGGGCGTGGCCGCTGACCAGGGCGCGGGGCGATCTGGGATTGCACGCCAGATGGGGAAAACGGAAGGAGGGGAGGTGGAGGAACGCCTGCAGCGTCGGGTGGCGGACTCGGAGGCAGGGACTCTGAGGCTTGTGTGGAGGGACGAGCGCGGCGCCAATCGGGCACGGTATAGTCGCGCGACAGTGCGCCCACGCCATTTACAGTAGAACTTAGAAAATGGTGAATGAGAGGACTATAAGATTAGAAGAGAGTACTTTGTAGGGACTTTTTTGAAACATATGCCTATGTGGTATAACTCAACGCGATATCCTTCCCCTCAGTTTTCTCTCCTTGTTGGAATCAAATCCGATCGAAATTTAGATCCGTGTCCTTAATGAGTGCCGGATCGATCGGGTTGAGTGCAAATAGAGGACTCAAGATTCAGAAGAGGCAAAGGCAGAGCGGAAAAGAAAGGATTTTTCGCGTCGACGCATCATGGGGCTATTATCGCTCAACCGTCTTATGATGTCGCTGAAGCAAGGTTCTCGTCGCCGGCAAATCCAAGGCCGCCGTAAGCCACTTCCTCTTAGTCTCTCTGTTATTTCATCTTCATATGTACCAATAGAGAGGGTTGACACCAAGATTTACGGAAAGACTTTTTTTGTTGTTGTTGAGAAAACGCAAAAGACTTTTGCGTTTCATTATATTGGATAGAAAGAGTTTGTTACAATCCTCCTAGGAGGCCATCTTACAAGCGAAAAAAACACAGCACGAGAAATCGTTCACTATGAAAAAGAAGTCCTGGCACACATGTCTCATATTCATTCTACAATTATTCCTCTGTCTTATGCAACAATATTAGCCTAGGTTGTTTATGTTTCTATTTGAACTGTCCTTTTCTGTCCTAATTGTCGATTTCGTCATAAAAATATTTTAACCAGTCCGGAGAGCTTTGGTGATGTGCTCGGTTTTGTGTGTTTAGATCTGTATGTGTGTTGATATGCTCGGTTTTGTGTGTTCCTTCGTTTGCTGTCTCTAATTATCATAACCATGGGGTGTTGCAGATGTATCAATTGGTTCATTAGCTAAAAGAAAGCGCTCCCAGGAGGATGTTTCTCAAACTGGCAAAAGAATAAGATACACAGGGCGACACCTGCCGGAGGTATGTCATGAAACACTGGTAACGAAATAGTAAGTAGATTATCACTATGCTACCTGAATGTATAAACAACTGTAATTTCTAAGGTTCTTAGTAGCTGTGATATTGTTCCAACTTCTAAGAGTGTCCACAGTGCGGCTCTTAAACGTAGGCGCCAGGATTAGAATTCTGGATAATTGGTGGTTGTTGTCCTCAATCCTGAGCGACCGATGCCAAATTTGTCCTCTGGCGCTACTTCCCTTTTTCTTTCGCGCGGTCCAGAAACGTACGTACCTTGGAGCAAAATTAGCGTCTCAATTAGCACCCCTGCGTTGCGAGGAGCGAGCGCTAGCTACGTATCTATTTTTTATCCATTTATTTTTATTACTTAAGTGCCTCGTTAAGCGCTGAGCATTGTGGATGCTCTAATGGCTGCATTTTTTAAGTCTCCAGCAGAATTTTTTTCTTCTAATATTACATCCCTTGACATCCCTTGATATGATATATTTATGAGTAGACTTTGTAAAGCTATTTTCCTGGCACAACCAGCATCTTGTACTTCATTTCTCTGATTTAGTCGAGATCTCCCTCAAACCCTTAACTTGTCCTTAGCCTCGCCTAGGGGTACTAGCACACCCAAGGAAGGTGATTTGAACTCGGGTTGTTTGCTAGCACAAGCATGTGTTGTACCATTGAGCTACCTAATGATTTCCACAGCTATTGATATTATATAGTGATATATTACGGTAGGGATTTCTTGCTCCCGGGCTCCAGTGAACCCTTTAGTTAAAAAATAATATCATATTTACATGTTTCAAAAAATCTAGAAAAAATTCTGCATGTTGTCAATGATATATCCCACAAGCGTGTAAAATATCAGTTTGAAATATTTTATATTTTGTTCTACACAAAAATGACAAATGTGTAGATCTAAATGTACATACTTTCAAATCTTCAAAATATACAAGATTTGTTATTTTTGTGTAGCCCAGAATATAGAGTATTTCGGATAAAAAAAATTCACGTTTGTGGGATTCATCATTAGTAACATGCATGAAATTTTTCAGATTTTTTTTAAACTTTAAAATATCATTTCCGAATTTTTTAACCAGAGGGAGCACTGGTGCCCGGGATCAAAAAGTGTTTTCCGGATATATTATGTGTATACTACATATATATTTCCATATATTTATGCTAACTGAAACAATAAAGCCATCAAATCCAATGCTTAATATTACCAATTTACCATAGTTCCAGCGGACATTGCTCATGATAAGATGAGCAAATAGATAATGATCAACATGAGTTATCTAATAAACTTCAAGTTAGGATAAGAATCTAAGCATCACCGAAATGCAGCAAACAATTCTATAATCCTAGCCTTATCCAACCTGTGCAACTTAAGTTTGAAGATGCCAAAATCTAAGATATTTGGGCACTCTTTGATCCCAACACCAGATATCTTAAGCAAATGTGCTCCAACTATGCAGTAGCTTCTATGATATTTCCATGTGGTGTACTTGCATATGAATTGCACAGTTCCTCCACTTTCAATGGCTTTCGCTATAATGTCCACTTTCGAGCTCAGGAGAATTGATGTGCAGCCGCTGATTGACAAGCTGGCCAAGAAGCTGTCCCTGTGGAAAGCCCGTTTGCTCACCAAGGACAGCTAAGTGGTATTCGTCCAACTAGTCACGACCTCATATGTGATCTATCACATGTTGGCGTTGGATCTTGACCCTGGGGTACTTCGATGCGTGGACAAGCTACGCAGGGGTTTTTGGTGGGCCGGCCAAGAAGATACGAGAGGAGGACATTGCCTTGTCGCCTGGCATCTTGTTTGTCAGCCAAAGAACCTCGGTAGACTGGGATTTCATAACCTGAAGTGGTTGAATGCAGCGCTTAGGGCACGCTGGATCTGGTTTCAGAAATCGGACCCAAACAGATTGTGGGCACTGGGTCTCGACATTCCGATCATGCCAGAGGCCCAAACAGATTGTGTTTCAGAAGATATCAGTGCGGGATGATTTGCCAAACAATTCATGGGTCCAATGACATCGCCAGAGAGCTAATCATCGACCCGATCATCCAATACCTCTCACTATGGACAGCTGTTTTCCAGGATCAGCATTGGGACCGGAGAAGATTCTTTCACGTGGAAGTGAAACGACATAAGGGAACTGCTCCTCCAGAACTGCTTACCTGGCATTCTTTGAATGCAGCGTCGCTCTGTCGAGTGTGCCCAGGTCGGAAACTCTTATGTCCCTCTCAAGCACAAATTCCACACATAGCTTGCTCTGTGGGGCGGTATTGGGCTGCAGATAGATTTGCATGTGGGGGGCTGCCAAATCATGGCACATGTCCCCTATGCCTGCTCGCGGATAAGACCCTCCACCCCCTTAACCCTACAGTACTCTTCCCGCGGACTATTTGGTTCCGTTTGCTGCGGCCAAAGGCCTCCAAAGGATCACACCCTCACCACAAAGCTCCCTGGGGCAATGTTGGTCAAGCGCGGTGTAGCAGGTACCGTGCAAGGACCGGTGGGGGAGGCCAATTCGCTATTCATGTTGATCTTTTGAAGCTTATGGCTTGAGCGGGACGCACGTGTCTTTGACGCACGCAAGTCGACCCTGACATCAAATCGCCGACGAATGGGGGGAGCTGGATGGCCTGAATGGGGGAGTTTTACTAGTTTTTTTTCATGAAATTCAGCTTAGAAACAGTATTATATCTGTGAAACTGGATGAAACGTTTTTTGAAGCGCTTGTAACTAGGCAGTCACCGCTTTGGTGACTCCTGGACCATGTTTTACTCCCATATTTAATTGTAAATCTACACCGTAGGGGCTTCCCCTACGGTAATGCGCTTCAAAAAAAAAAAAAAAACTGGATGAAACACAATAAATCTCCAATGAAACTTCTGTGGAATGAGCATCAAACTCGATGATGTTTTTTCTGTAATATGCGTGAAGCGCGATTAAACTTCCGCAAAAAAATCAGTAACTCGATTATACTCCTGCCGAACTCTGCAGAACATGTAGAAACATAACTTATTTTTCCATGATTTTTGGCAAAATATATGAGGTTGTGGATTGTGTGTTTTGTGTAGGTTGCAAGTTTTGTATCCAACAGCCCTTGCTCTAATTTGCGTGTTCCATTGAATATGGGTTACTTTTTCACGCCATGAGACGTGCTCTACAGTGTCCCAGCCATGTCTGAAGCCAAGAAATATAGGCATGAGCCCTATGCGTATGTAAGCTGTGTCCAGTGCCGTGTCTTACACGGACACAAAGGATTCAGTTTTATCTAGGTACTGAAATTGTTTTTGCCTCTGCAACTCAAGTCTTATGCTTTTCTACTTGTCATGCAGGATATCTGGCATCATATATGCTCCTTTCTGCCAATGAAAGATGCTGCCCGTGCTGCTTGTTTGTCTCACGCCTTTCTTTGTGCGTGGAGGTGCCATCCCAACCTCACCTTTAGTAAGAAAACAATGGGCTTCAGTGAAAGTGCGCGTAGACAGAGTAAAATAACAGGACATTACAACAGCAAAGTGGGGGATATTCTAAAAAAGCACTCAGGCAAGGATGTGAAGACCCTCAATCTTCAATTTTATGGTCCTTATAATGCCAACACCAGCTGTTGTCTTGATAGTTGGCTTCAGATTGCTGTTACACCGGGCATAGAAGAACTCACCCTTATATTGTCTTCAAACAAGGCAAACTACAACTTCCCATGCTCACTTTTATTTGATGGGAGTAGAAACTCTATTCGTGAGCTAGACATTGTAGGTTGTGCCTTCCGCCCTACCGTAGGAATTGGTCACATGAGAAACCTGACGACTCTGTCTCTGTGTTTTGTGGATATTACGGGGGATGAGCTGGGGTTCCTTCTTTCCAATTCTTTTTCTTTGGAACGATTGGAACTCAGCTGTTGCAGTGAGATAATTTTCATGAAGATACCTTACCTGCAGCGCCTCAGCCACCTGAAGGTGTCCCAGTGCTGTATGCTGCAAGTGATAGAAAGCAAAGCTCCAAATATCTCCAGTTTTCACTTTGATGGTGAACAAGTACAGCTACTTCTTGGAGAAGCATTGCAAGTGCATAAAATATTCATATCACATTCCGATGTTCTTGTTTATGCTCGCACCATGCTCCCGTCCAGTACGCCAAATCTTGAAACTCTTACTATATGTTCGCTTGGTGAGGTATAATAATTTAAAACTTGAGCTGTCTATTAACTATGATGTATTATTGTATATTAAGGGTATTAATCTTTTAGACATTTCTATGCAGATGGTCAGTATACCAATGCTACCAAGCAAATTCCTCCACCTCAAATGTTTAAATATTGCTATAACTGGATGGACCTTTTCTCCTGCCTATGATATTTTTTCGTTAGTTTCTTTTCTTGACGCATGTCCTTCCTTGGAGACTTTTGACCTACATGTAAGTAACTGTTCACCCTGCATAGATATTTATTAGGGACTATATCACTTAGAGCCATACATTAAAGAATATTGACTTTTCATCTGCAGGCACCAATGAAACGCCAGAACCATGACTCTATTATTGACGATCCCTCACATTTGGGGCAGATTCCAGGACACCACTATGGCAATCTTAGATGTGTCAAGATCACTAATTTCTGCTCCAAAATGCTCCTGGTTAAGTTCGCACGTCATATTCTTGAGCATACATCGTCCCTTGAGTGCCTTACACTGGACATAACTTCGGGTGGGATTAGGTGTTCTGAGGAAAAAGCTGGTCAATGTGATGTGAGCAAGAATACTCTTGTGGAAGCTCCTAAAGCACTCCATGCTATCCGAACTTATATTGAGGGAAAAGTTCCTTCCACAGTGAAGTTAAATGTCTTGGAACCTTGCAACAGATGCCATGTTGACATTTAGGTGTCAAGCTATCATGATTACCATGTAATTTTAGATGATTTTTTCAGTCTGTCCAGTGTTAGCCCATCAAACGTGTAGGAGCAGAACACATTTTAAACTCGTTTTTAAATGTCAAAAAACTTCGGAAAAAATGGACGCGCTTACATCTTTGCATCCTTTATGTTCACAAAGTTGTTTCACAAAAACTGACTTTTTTTATGGTCTATATAAATGTATATAAATGTTATGTGGGGCCATGAATACCAGCGCCACACCAATGGGAAGGCCACGCCCGCTGCTGATTAAGGCTGAGATATGTCTTATCTCTTGTTTAGTTATTTCCATTTAAATAGATATCAGTTTCCAAATTTGTTAGTCTGGCTTAACCAGCAAGTCAAGATTAGATTGGTTTGTAATCGCAGGCTACTTAATGCCTTGCCATAGTATGGAATAAAGCAAGAAGGAAATAAACCTAAATATTCTAAGTCCCCGTCTCCCTGCTGTCCTCCTCCTTCCGTCGCTCTGGGGCGCAGAGGCTACAAGCCCCGGCCTCCCATCGAGCACCCCTACGACCTTAGATCAGGGTCGGGGCAAACCTATCCTCAAGCCCTACCAGTTTGGTATCAGATTCGGCGATCTCCGCTGCTTCGCTCACCATGAATCCTGATGATAAGCTTGGCGACGCCACGGTGGCTGAGGTGCGGGAACTCATCCGCGAGCAGGTTGGCGAGCAGATCAACACGGCGGTCAAGGCTTCGTACGATAACCTCATAGCACATCTGGACTCTTATTTTGCCCCTGACGGCGCAGTGGGCAAGCTGACGGTTGACAATCAAGAGGGTATTCTGTCCCGTCCTCCACATCTTTACTATTAAATAGGAGTTGGACGTACGTTGGTAGTCCCTCCATTTTCTGCCACTATTTTCTGCCTCCCCGACCGCTCGCTTCCCTGATCGTTCCCTTCGCTCAGGCCCATCTAAAAGGCATGGTCCGGCCCAATTCTCACGAACCCTCTCCCAAAGACCCCAACCCTAGCTCCCCATCCTCCACGCTCCCAGCCGCAATCGTCTTCACCACCCGCCACGCCACCGGGAGGCTGGAGCTCGGCACCCCGCAACCAACCACCCCGCAAGCTTGGAAGAGAGGGGAACGCTACATGCTCGACCAATTCGAGGCCAAGTCCCACGCCTTCTCCAGGACTCGCCTCGCCGACCTCCCTCCCTTCCCCGCCTCCCCGCCCCCGCTGGCCGTCGAGTCCCTCTTCTAGAAGGCCTCCGCCTACCGCGAGGTGGGTCGAGTACGCCAACGACGCCCTGGTTCTGGCTTCGGCCCCTTCGCCCAGCCCTACCCTTGCAAGAAGAAGTGCTGCAGACGCGCCTCCGAGGATTTCTCAAGTAGGAGGAGGGACGGACAAGGGAGGAGAAGGCCACGGTCGCGTGGAGGCTGTCCAGCAGCCCTGGAACCTGCAGGCCATCACACGCTCCCGTCTCGCTCACGCGGTTCATGCCCGATGACGTCCCGGGGTCACCTCCCCATGATCTACATCGGAATGCTCTTCAGCTGGTTCGTACACGTCATTTTAATGTATACATGTGTATCTTACGACTATGTGTCATGAGTTGCTAATCTAAAACAATCACTACGCTATATTTTATTAAAACTACCACATCGAGACACCGGTTAGAATATAGGAAGGCATTACCTACAGTTATATGCCCGAGGTACTGATCCGACAAATATTTGTAGATGAGTCTCCTAGCAATACTAGCTGATCTACTATTAAATAGTAAAGATTATGTCCTTTTTCAATCCAAATTCGGTGCTTGTATTTCAGTTTCACCTGTTATTTAAAATATTTGTAGACGTATTTCAGATTTTCAGTCAAACAAATCTTTTCATTTTGTGCAGGCTATTGCTATCATCGGTTGGATTGCATACTTCCTCGATAGGGATGGAAGTTTTCGAAACAGTATCAGTGATGATTGTTGAGATCGCATCTTGCCAAGGCATCCGGTACCATTCTACTACTGCATAGGTATCATTTATATTGCGACAAAAACTTTTGATTGATACAACATGCATACTACTCTTGTAATTGAATCATCATCAATCCTTAATATGTTTCACGTCTTTTTTATCCAGGTGTTTTGGTTTTTTTGTACTGCTTGGAATTTTTGGGTTGATAATGCTTTGCCCGTCCTTCAATGACAACCAAGACCCATGCCCCGCTGGGTGCCGGAACGGCTACTCTGGTTGGGGCCTCTTGGGCTGCCTCACTACTTCTTTGGAGGCTTGCTTTGCACTGGTAGTGGCTTTCGTCATCGTCTTTTCTATCCTTGGGATTTCGTATGGATTCCTCACAGCAACTACGGCCGTCCAAAGGATCTGGCAGAGGCACTATCGCATCCTGACAAAAGATAAGTCACATATTTTAGTAGAGCAGTAGCACTCGTTCAGATTTTTGAAGTCTGTTTCTAAATTCTTTTCACATGCAGAAATATGTAGTGGAAGATCTGCACGACAACTTCACGGCGTCAAAGCTTGAGCCATAGCATGAGGTGCGGCTAAAGATGCCGAAACTCCTGTAGCCTGTGTGCATATCCACAAAAAATGGTCAGGTCGCTGTTCGTGAAAACCGTTTGGCTAGAAACCGTGTAACTACCATAATTAGCACACTACCAGGAGAGAAGCATATGAGCATTATGTTGGAGATATTTCTGGTTGCCAGCACTGCATTAAGCAAAAGGTATATTTTCCTTAAGATATTGAAATTTGGAGAAGGTAAGCAGTTTCTAGATAGGCTGATTTAACAATAAAATCGACTGATTATTTATATTGTCGAGCTATAAAATTAAATATTCAGAGACATGGCAGTTCAATGGCATTTGAATGGTACTGTTTGCATCAACCGCATTAAAGTACTCTGAATGAGCTCTTCATCGCAAGTTTCAGTATTCTTAATCAATCCATTCAGGCTTGTGATGATTTCTCCTGTTGGTTTGATGCTACCTTTCTCCTGGTTCGGTCCGGTCCATAGTCTTCCCAAATATTTACATTATGGTCATTCGTATTCTCCAAATGTTACTTATTCAAATAGTATGGATGCCCTCCACTATGTTGGCCAAGTGAACGACGAGTCTCCACTGGTTAATTGTTTCACTTTCGGTGCTATGTTCTGTTTCTTCAGTAGATATTTTTATGTGTTGCTTTTGCTCCCATCTAGGACGAAATTTTGCAGGTGCATGTTATAACTCTTCGGTGATTTAATCTTTCGATACTATTTACATCACTGCCAGCAGCATCTCCACGGAGAACCAGCGCCAGCTCCACAAAAGGAATCTCCTCCAGATGAAAGGTTTGGATTCACCCAAAAGTCCATCTGATCGGTCTTGTAGGTGTCGTGATGATCGCCGACCAGATCCGTCCATTATCAAGCAGGCGCCACACACCTCTATGGACGAGGCTGGGATCTCCGGTCATAAGATGTTCTCTTTCTCCACCACCTAGAAAACATAGGTTCCAGATTCAGTGAAATGTTTAAACTTCTTTCATGTATATATACAAGGTATTATGAAATGTGACTGCAAATGCTGACACTTTCTTGCAACTGTCCTTTCCTAAGAGGGTTCATGTCAGCCATCAAGCTGTATTTTGCACTCAAGTTTGAGCATTGAACTTGCAAGCTTGGAAAGCCTAAGTAGGGAAACGAGACAATGTCCAAAAAAAGTTAGGGCAAGTAGAGATGAAATGTGAAAGGGCAGGAAGAACCACGGGGATTGGCTCTTTTTTGCAAGACAATTGACCTAATCTTCTAACCTAATTGGAGCCAGTTCCTGGAGAAAAAAGGAGGATGATAAGGAATGGTGGATTTTTCATTCCGTATAATTTCATGTAGCTTTTTGTTGGTGCTTCCGGGTTATAAGGGTTGATAGTAAAACTAGCAGGAAAAGATTCTATTGTTTGTTGCATATTTCATTTGATGATGTTTGGGTCACACTTGGTGAAATGCACCCCTAAGGTTACAGATTAGCATGGGTGCCAGCTTGAAGAGTTGAAGGATTCACATTGGTGCATATTACATGTCATACAAATGAAATCTGGCTTCCTAAATGCGCAAATTTAGATGAAAGGCTGCTTGTTTCACGATTAGCTTAGCTTAGCTTGATGCCTCGGATCTTAATTTTTGCCCTCCAAGCGAAAATTTTCATAACTTCAATGTAATAGGGAAGTTGACGGTAACCTCGTTTGACTGAACCATGGATGAGGTATGACTAAATTTTAGTGGTGGCATGGCTGGAAAAGCCAGGGACGAGGAAGGTGGGAGCAAAATTGAAGGAAGATGATTTTGTGTTTTCTTACGTGGGTTATTTCTTTGTAAAAATCATCGTAGACAAAACACCCAAATTGTTAATAGGCAAACAATAGATTCAAAAATCTAAGCGCCAAAATACAAACAATCTTTATAGAAACACTAATAATGTACATCCACTTAGCTATTTATGTTTACATGTGTGTCGATAAACATTACTTGAGAGACCGTAGCATTGTTCTCTATAGTTGACAGAAAAAGTGCAAGCATCAGATTATTTCCGTCCTTGCATATATGCACGCAAATGTTTGTTATTGCAAAGCTGAGTTGAATCCGCCGGCGGTTTTGCGGGGAGCCGAGGATGTGAATAAAGCCCATGTGAACCTTAGATGAAGTGTGAGGAACAAAGTTGGCGTCACCATGTTACCCTTAATGTCACTATTGCATTGAGTTATGATATACACGATGTATGGAAAGGAGATCTTCCGGTTCAAATAATTACGAACGGGCACCAAACTATATTAGTAAAGATTATGTTTATCCGATAAAGAAAAAACATGAGAACCCGTAGCAACGCACGGGCATTCAACTAGTCTTTCCAAGATGGGAGATCCTTCATTGCCATCGGCGTCCATGGCGATGGGAAACAAGGCCAAGGCAGGCTTATACCCCCAGGAGAATGACGCCAAGGAGGGGAACGCAACAATGGGCAGTTTCGTTTCCCCAAAATCTTTTTAGAATCACTCTTGTTAGAATCTAGTATCTTTTGAGCAAATAATGATCATGGATATTTCAATACTTATGCTCTTGAAAAGTGAATGAAAGGGAAGGCACCTGAAAATTCGTTAGCCATGGAAAGTGTAAGATAAAGATTGTATAGAGCATAGGAACTTGATTGAATATCCATGACTAAATTTTGCACTAGTTACTAGGAAGCAAGGTTGTAAACAATCTTATATCTATCTTTTCATTTGTATTCTTTAAACTTGTTATCCAATAAGAGTTTATCTTGTCTTTAAATTTCAGCAAAGTATAAAATATTATAATGCTTGCCATAAAGAGCAAAAGCATGTGAAAAAGAGTATGATTCAATTGTCCAACATACAATGGTTATTTGCTTTCAAAAGTAAGGGGTGATTGCTAGAGATTCTACTTATGTTGCCCTCATGTGTATGAGTTTTAGTTCATTAATCTTACATTGCAACTGAATATGATGATGATACAATGCTCGTATTTATTTATCAACCATAAGTCCATTGATGCATGTAATGATCTATGTCCTTACTTACTCGAGGACGAGTAAAGGTTTAATCTTGGGGGAGTTGATACGTGCATTTTGTATCATCATTTATACAACTTTTAGTATCATTTAGAATGTTATTTGCATTGTTATATCATTATTTTTACATGTTTTAGATGATTTATGGGACTTTCTTACAAAGTCCTATTTTTGGTATTTAATTTCTGGGAGGCAGAAAACCTCCTTTTCTTGTTTTTATGTTTCAGTAGCTACATGGACCCAAATAATAAAAGGAAAATTACACAGCTGGTTTTTCGTCGAGAGAAAGGCAGAGGGAAGAAGACCGAAGAGAGGAGAGCACGAGGCCTGATACGTCTCCAACGTATCCATAATTTCTGCTGTTCCATGCTTATATTATACCATTTGCTACATGTTTTATATACACTTCGTATCACTTTTATGCATTTTCTGGGACTAACCTATTAACAAGATGCCACAGTGCCAGTTCCCTGTTTTCTGCTGTTTTTGGTTTCAGAAAGTTACTTCTGGAAATATTCTCGGAATTGCACGAAACAAAAGGCCAAGTCCCTATTTTTCCAGCACGTACACGGAGTCCGAAGGAGAGACGAAGGAGCCACGAGGTGGCCAAACCACCCGGCGCGGCAGTGGGCCCAGCCGCGCCGCCAGGTGGTTTGGGCCCCTCGGGGGTCCGCCGACATCGCCCCTTCGCCTATTTATTCCCCGAGACGTGAAAACCCTAAAACACCGAGCCTTTCATCCAGAACATATTCGCTGCCGCCGCCGTCGTCAACCCTAACTCGGGGGGTTCTGAAGCTCTTCCCGGCACCCTGCCGGAGAGGGGAATCATCACCGGAGGGCTCTACATCGCCATGCCCGCCTCCGGAGTGATGCGTGAGTAGTTCATCCTTGGACTATGGGTCCATAGCAGTAGCTAGATGGTTGTCTTCTCCACTTGTGCCATCATGTTTAGATCTTGTGAGCTGCCTATCATGATCAAGATCATCTTATTGTAATGCTACATGTTGTGTTTGCTGGGATCTGACTTATATTGATACCTATGTGGAGCTGAATATTATATTATCATGTCTATGTCATTTGTGATCTTGCATGCTCTCCGTTACTTGTTGAAGCCTTGGCCAAGTGAATACTTGTAACTCCAAGAGGGGGTATTTATGCATGATAGTTGGGTTCAACCTCTATTTAACCTGGGATAGTGACAGCAAGTTCTAAGGTTGTAGATGTGTTGTTGCCACTAGGGGTAAAACAGCAATGCTTTATTCAAGGATGAATGTATTGTTTACATTACGCACATTACTTAATGCAATTGTCTGTTGCTTGCAACTTAATACTGGAAGGGGTACGGATGTTAACCGGAAAGTGGACTATTTAGGCATAGATGCATGCTGGATAGCGGTCTATGTACTTTGTCGTAATGCCCAAATGAATCTCATAGTAGACACCACAGCTCACACATGCATGTTATATGCACTTATCAATTGTCAATTGCCCAGCTGTAATTTGTTTACCCAGCATGTTAGTTATCTTATTGGAGAGACACCACTAGTGAACTGTGGACCCCGGTCCATTCTTTTACATCTGAAATACAATCTACTGCAATCATTGTTCTCTACTGTTTTATGCAAACAAACATCATTTTCCATTCGATACGTTTAACCCTTTGTTTTCAGCAAGCCGGTGAGATTGACAACCTCACTGTTAAGTTGGGGCAAAGTAATTTGATTGTGTTGTGCAGGTTCCACGTTGGCACCGGAATCCCTGGTGTTGCGCCGCACTACACTCCTTCACCAACACCTTCGAAGCAAACCTCGTTTTCCTACTGGTTCGATTAAACCTTGGTTTCATACTGAGGGAAAACTTACTGCTGCACTCATCATACCTTCCTCTTGGGGTTCCCAACTGACGTGTGACGTACAAGCATTGTTTCTGGCACTATTGCCGGGGAGATATTCCCTCGTCAACTTAGAGCCACCAACACGTTTTCTGGCGCCGTTGCCGGGGAAAACCGAATTGCTTCTGCAAGGGGAGTCTCTCACACCCAATCTCTTTACTTTGTTATTTGTCTTGCTTAGTTTATTTTTATTTAGTCTTGTTTGCTCTCTTTATCAAAAACACAAAAAAATTAGTTACTTGTTTAATTCAGTTTGATTTTGTTTTTCAAAATGAATGCTCCTGAAGTTGAAGTTCGTTCTTTTAGGCAACTAGGAGGTGAAAATTTGAAAGATGCTTGGTATAGAATTAGTGATGCTCATCATAGATGTACTAAGAAACACTCTACCACTATCCTCCTTAGGAACTTTTATGTTGGTATCTCTAGTTGGTATAGGTATGTTCTAGACACTCTTACAGGTGGAAATTTCTTGGGTACTCCTGCTTTAGAAGCCTGTAATATTATTGAAAGTTTGGTAGGAACACCACCCACTAAAGATATTAAAATTGAGATCACCTTGGAGGATGTTATAAATAAGTTAGACTCTATGGAGAATTTTTTTCCAAATTTTCTTGATTGTATTGGTAAGACTAATGAATCAATAGCCACCATCAATGAAAGAATCACTGTTCTTGAGGATAATAATATCCATGACACCCAAAATCATAGAATTGATGAGTTAGAGGAAGCTATTGAAACCTTAAGTTCAACCTTTACTTCTCTTAAGTCTAAAAAGGAGAAAGTTTATGTGGGTAGAGAGCAAAAGTTTATGTATGTTCCTAAAGTGCCAAAACCAAAGACTCATTATGAGCTTAAAATTGATAAAACTTTTAGTACGGTTAAAGGTAATGAAACACCTCCAGGAACATCTAAGATACCCATTGTTACAAGCTGTGTGTTGGAAGAAGCTTTTGATGATTTGAATGATTTGCCACTTGACAACACTTGATTTTCACTTTCTGCGCCTAGCTGAAAGGCGTTAAAGAAAAGCGCTTATGGGAGACAACCCATCGTTTTTATTTGCTGTTATTTTTGTTTTCTTTGAGTCAAGGAGTTTTGTTACTTCTGTAGCAACTCCTTTGTATCTTTATTTTATCGCAATGTTGTGCCAAGTAAAGTTCTATATTGAAAGTTGATGCAAGATTTGGATTTCTGCGCAGTGACAGATTTTTAGCTGTCACGGATTTGAGCTTATCTCCCTGTAGAAAATTCAAAAAATTCTGAGAAAAATCACGCATATTCCTGAGATATGTACGCAACTTTCATTATTTTAGGCCAGATCCATCTGAGCAACTTAAGTGCCTCGAAAAAATTCGTCATTCCAGACTGTTCTGTTTTTGACAGATTCTGCCTTTTGTTTTGCATTCGCTCTTTTACTGTGTTTGTGTGGATTTCTTTGCTCCACAAAGCATTGGTGGCTGTAGCTAATGTCCAGAAGCTTTGGGATTGATTGTATCATTACAGAATATGAGAATTTTTGATTATGCACTAACCCTCTAATGAGAACTGTCTTGAGTTTGGTGTGAAGGAAGTTTTCAAGGATCAAGCGAGAAGGGTGATATTATGTGATCAAGAAGAGTGAAAAGCCTAAGCTTGGGGATGCCCCCGTGGTTCATCCCAACCATATTCAGAGAGACTCAAGCGTCTAAGCTTGGGGATGCCCAAGGCATCCCCTTCTTCATCAACAAACTTATCAGGTCATCTCTAGTGAAACTATATTTTAATTCTTTCACATCTTATGCGCTTTACTTGGAGCGTCTGTGTGTTTTTATTTTTGTTTTTGTTTGAATAAATTCGGATCCTAGCAATCCTTGTGTGGGAGAGAGACACGCTCCGCTTTTTCATGTGAATACTCATGTTCTTCACTTATATTTGTTGAGTATTCTTAACTAGCTACTGCAGTGCTTTTAGCTCCTGTTTTTCATGCATCTCTTCGAGCTGTTAGCACTTGTTTATAAATACTCTCTTGCTGCATTATATTATCATTTGGAGAGTTTATGTTTAAATAAATTGATTGGTGTTTGTTTGGAAGAAAGAAAATGCTACATGTAGTAGTTGGTATTGGAAAAGACATATGCATTCTTGTAGATCATTGTCTTGTTTCGATTTGATGCTTTGCAATTGTTTTGAGCTCTCAAGTAGATCATGTTTAAGCTCTTGCATCATGTAGTTAAAGCCTAGTAGTGGAGAACTACCGTAGAGCTTGTTGAGACTTGGGATGCATATTTGTTCTCTCTAAGGTCTAGATATTTTCTGGTAAAATGTTTGAGCAACAAGGAAGACAGTGTAGAGTCTTATAATACTTGCAATATGTTTTTATGTGATTCTTGCTGTACCGGTTTATACTTGTGTTTGCTTCAAACAACCTTGCTAGCCTAAACTCTGTACTGAGAGGGAATGCTTCTCGTGCATCCAAAACTTGAGCCAAAACCCATGCCATTTGTGTCCACCATACCTACCTACTATGTGGTATTTCCTGCCATTCCAAGTAAATATTTCATGTGCTACCTTTAAACTATTCAAAACTTTATTACTCCTTATTTGTGTCAATGTTTTATAGCTCATGAGGAAGTATGTGGTGTTTTATCTTTCAATCTTGTCATTTACTTCTGACAGACTTTCACCAATGGACTAGTGGCATATACATCCGCTTATCCAATAATTTGCAAAAAGAGCTGGCAACGGGGTGCCCAGCCCCAATTAATTACAACTTTCATTAATAATTCTCTTCACATGTTTTGCCCTGATTTATCAGTAAGCAACTTAATTTTGCAAATAGACACTCCTCCATGGTATGTGAATGTTGGAAGGCACCCGAGGATTCGGTTAGCCATGGCTTGTGTAAGCAAAAGGTTGGGAGGAGTGTCATCTATAAAGAAACTAAAATACATGTGTAAACAAAAGAGAAGAGGGATGATCTACCTTGCTGGTAGAGATAACGTCCTTCATGGGAGCCGCTCTTGAAAGTCTGGTTGACAAGGGGGTTAGAGTGCCCACTACCATTCGTTGACAACAACAAACACCTCTCAAATACTTATTTTGTGCTCTCTATATGCTTTCGAAAACTTAAAAAGCTCTAGCACATGATTTAATCCCTGCTTCCCTCTGCGAAGGGCCTATCTTTTACTTTATGTTGAGTCAGTTTACCTACTCCTTTCTATCTTAGAAGCAAACACTTGTGTCAACTTTGTGTGCATTGATTCTTACATATTTACTTATTGCACTTGTTATATTGCTTTATGTTGACAACTATCCATGAGATATACATGTTACAAGTTGAAAGCAAATGCTGAAACTTAATCATCCTTTGTGTTGCTTCAATGCCTTTTACTTTGAATCTATTGCTTTATGAGTTACCTCTTATGCAAAACTTTTTGATGCTTGTCTTGAAAGTACTATTCATGAAAAGTTTTTGCTTATATGATTCATTGTTTACTCTTTATCTATTTGTTAGCAAACTATAGATCATTGCTTTGAGTCACTTCATTCATGACATGAGCCTTGCAATATATTGATCAAGATTGTGTGAAAGCATGTCTCCTCAGAAATTATTTGTTGTTATCGTTTTACCTACTCGAGGACGAGTAGAACTAAGCTTGGGGATGCTTGATACGTCTCCAACGTATCCATAATTTCTGCTGTTCCATGCTTATATTATACCATTTGCTACATGTTTTATATACACTTCGTATCACTTTTATGCATTTTCTGGGACTAACCTATTAACAAGATGCCACAGTGCCAGTTCCCTGTTTTCTGCTGTTTTTGGTTTCAGAAAGTTACTTCTGGAAATATTCTCGGAATTGCACGAAACAAAAGGCCAAGTCCCTATTTTTCCAGCACGTACACGGAGTCCGAAGGAGAGACGAAGAGAGCCACGAGGTGGCCAAACACACCGGCGCGGCAGTGGGCCCAGCCGCGCCGCCAGGTGGTTTGGGCCCCTCGGGGGTCCGCCGACATCGCCCCTTCGCCTATTTATTCCCCGAGACGCGAAAACCCTAAAACACCGAGCCTTTCATCCAGAACATATTCGCTGCCGCCGCCGTCGTCAACCCTAACTCGGGGGGTTCTGAAGCTCTTCCCGGCACCCTGCCGGAGAGGGGAATCATCACCGGAGGGCTCTACATCGCCATGCCCGCCTCCGGAGTGATGCGTGAGTAGTTCATCCTTGGACTATGGGTCCATAGCAGTAGCTAGATGGTTGTCTTCTCCACTTGTGCCATCATGTTTAGATCTTGTGAGCTGCCTATCATGATCAAGATCATCTTATTGTAATGCTACATGTTGTGTTTGCTGGGATCTGACTTATATTGATACCTATGTGGAGCTGAATATTATATTATCATGTCTATGTCATTTGTGATCTTGCATGCTCTCCGTTACTTGTTGAAGCCTTGGCCAAGTGAATACTTGTAACTCCAAGAGGGGGTATTTATGCATGATAGTTGGGTTCAACCTCTATTTAACCTGGGATAGTGACAGCAAGTTCTAAGGTTGTAGATGTGTTGTTGCCACTAGGGGTAAAACAGCAATGCTTTATTCAAGGATGAATGTATTGTTTACATTACGCACATTACTTAATGCAATTGTCTGTTGCTTGCAACTTAATACTGGAAGGGGTACGGATGTTAACCGGAAAGTGGACTATTTAGGCATAGATGCATGCTGGATAGCGGTCTATGTACTTTGTCGTAATGCCCAAATGAATCTCATAGTAGACACCACAGCTCACACATGCATGTTATATGCACTTATCAATTGTCAATTGCCCAGCTGTAATTTGTTTACCCAGCATGTTAGTTATCTTATTGGAGAGACACCACTAGTGAACTGTGGACCCCGGTCCATTCTTTTACATCTGAAATACAATCTACTGCAATCATTGTTCTCTACTGTTTTATGCAAACAAACATCATTTCCATTCGATACGTTTAACCCTTTGTTTTCAGCAAGCCGGTGAGATTGACAACCTCACTGTTAAGTTGGGGCAAAGTAATTTGATTGTGTTGTGCAGGTTCCACGTTGGCACCGGAATCCCTGGTGTTGCGCCGCACTACACTCCTTCACCAACACCTTCGAAGCAAACCTCGTTTTCCTACTGGTTCGATTAAACCTTGGTTTCATACTGAGGGAAAACTTACTGCTGCACTCATCATACCTTCCTCTTGGGGTTCCCAACTGACGTGTGACGTACAAGCATTGTTTCTGGCACTATTGCCGGGGAGATATTCCCTCGTCAACTTAGAGCCACCAAGGCCCAAAAGAGGTGGGCCACGCGGCCAGAATCTTGGGCCGCGTGGGACCCACTAAACGGCGCCTCGGGCACCTCCTCGCCTAGAGCTTTTTATCGACGCTTTTGTCCTCCCGAAAAGTCACGCCCTAATTTTCCCGAAACCATCCGAGGCCGCGGCGGCGGTGATACGTCCAAAACGTATCTACTTTCCCGAACACTTTTGCTATTGTTTTACCTCTAACTTGTGTGTTTTGAATACAACTAATGCGGACTAACGCTGTTTTCAGCAGAATTGCCCTGGTGTCTTGTTTTTGTGCAGAAAGTCAACTTTCGGGAAAAACACCAGAAAAGATCGCAAACCTCCTATTTTACCAGAAGACTCACGGAGCCAGAAGGGGAGTCAGAGATGGGCCACGAGTGGCCCAAACCACATGGTGGCGCGGCCTGGGGGCCCACCGCGCCAGCCACTGAGGAGGGCGACTCGGCACCTCCCCGA
This sequence comes from Poa pratensis, assembly GCA_947311845.1. NCBI lineage: Eukaryota > Viridiplantae > Streptophyta > Magnoliopsida > Poales > Poaceae > Poa > Poa pratensis. Next base: position 121,384,799 of record CAMZMU010000085.1, on the reverse strand, counting down.
GCCCCCTTTCGACTACTTAACCCTCTCTGACCTAAAACGCGAGGGGGTCGTCCACTTCATCCAGAAACATCACCGTACGCCGCCGCCATCGCGAAACCTATTTCGGGGACCAGAAACTCCGTTCTGGCACTCCGCCGGGACGGGGAATTGGAGGAGATCATCGCCATCATCATCACCGACGCTTCTCCATCGACCATCCATGTTTCCCCCATCCATGTGTGAGTAATTCCCTGCTGTAGGCTGAGGGGGATGGTAGGGATTGGATGAGATTGTTCATGTAATAAGTTATAAGATCATTAGGGCATGGTGCCTAGTATCCGTTGTTAGTACTTATTGATGTTGTTGCAACTTGTTGAGCTTAATGCTTGTCACTAGGGCCCGAGTGCCATGATTTCAGATCTGAACATGTTATTGTTTCATAATGATATGCACTGTTTATTGATCATACCTGCAAGTTGTATACACATATTGTTGTCCGGAACCCGAGGTCCCAAAGTGACAATAATTGGGACAGCCGAGGGGAATGGCTGCGATGTGAGGATCACATGTGTTCACGGCGTGTTAATGCTTTGCTCCGGTACTTTATTAAAAGGAGTACCTTAATTACCAGTAGATTCCCTTGAGGCCCGGCTGCCACCGGCTGGTAGGACAGAAGATGTTGTACAAGTTTCTCATTGCGAGCACGTACGACTATATACGGAACACATGCCTATGTTTACTTAGTACTTGGATGCTTTATCATTATTATCTGCAATGCCTATGTCTTGATTATTATATGAGCTATCTTATCCATGCAGCGCCCGTTCATCCATCCCTATGCCTACAGTGTTTTAATCCTACTGTTTACTGCAATCACTACTGCTGTCTTATTACTGCTGCTATTATTTCACCGCTACTACTGCTATAAAACTGTTGCTACTGATAATCTGTGTCGAGCAAGACTATTCACAGGTGCAGCTGAATTGACAACTCCGCTGTTAAGGCTCTCAAGTATTCTTTGGCTCCCCTTGTGTCGAATCAATAAATTGGGTTTTACTTCCCTCGAAGACTGTTGCGATCCCCTATACTTGTGGGTCATCAAGACTATTTTCTGGCGCCGTTGCCGGGGAGCATAGCTTTATTTGTGAGTTCACTTGTGATCTATATTGCTCGCTGAAATTTATTCATCATGGGTAAAGCTCGTGATGAGAGGGTCCGTGTATTGCCATCCACTACAAGAAAAGGTACGACACTTAGTACCTCTGCTGCTCTTGACTCACCATCTGTATTGAGTCAACTTGTTACACCACCACAATCTTCACGTGTTGGTACTACTGCTGAATCTGAAATTGCCTCTGATAATGTTGATGATGCTTCTACTGTGATTGATGAGAATATTTCATTAGGTCCACTTTTAGATGCTGCTATTGCTAAGTCTAAACAACTTGAAAATACTAGAACACCTAATGGAAGTCCTACTACTCCTGTTTATTCACCTGAGTTAAGGGATTATACTTGTGATGATGATCCTGATGAAACTTATGTGGAACTTGATGATGATTTTATTGATAAATGTAATGCTACTACTGGTGCAAGTAATATAGAAATTTTCTTGCACAACATGCTGTTAAATACAAGTTGTCACCTGATCCTAAGTTTGCCACTTCTCCTATAAACATTAAAGATAAGGATTATGATTTTTCTCTTGATTTATCTCATATATCTATTGTTGAGAAAACTCCTTTTTGTGGCACTAAGAGTGAAAGTGCTGTAGAGCACATGAATGAGCTCTCTACTTTGAGTGGCTTATTTTCTGATGATATTAAGAAGCGTAGCTATTTTGTTGCTAAGATTTTTCCTTTCTCATTAAAAGATGATGCTAAAGCTTGGTATAACAACTTGTCTCCTGGTTCTATTACTAGTCCTACTGGTTTGCTTAATGTTTTCTTTCAGAAATATTTCCCTGCTAGTGCTCAACATGATGCTTTGCAGAGAATTTATAACTTTGACCAGGAAGATGAAGAGAAACTTCCAGAGGCATGGACAAGGTTTTGCTCTCTTATCAGAGCTCGGCCTGGACATGATTTGGAAAAGCATGATCTACTTGATATATTTTACAGTGGACTAACTATTGAATCTAGAGCATATCTGGATAGTTGTGCTAGTTGTGTTTTCAGGAAAAGAACCCCTGAAGAAGCTGAAGAATTATTGGCTAAAATCAGCCAGAATTATGATGATTGGACTCTACCTGCGCCGACCCCCACACCTACACCGACACCAATATCAAAGAAGAGGGGAGGTATGATTGAATTGAATGATGAAACAATGAGGGAGGCCAAGAAGACTCTCATTGAGAAGGGTATTAAATCTGAAGATGTGAAGAACCTTCCACCTATTGAAGATTTGTGTAAGCCAATTCCTCATCCATCCATAATTGAGGTTCACTCTCTCCACAGGTTCGATGAAGGAGATATTCCCTACTCTAAACCACCTGATCAATGCTTAGATGAATTTGATAATTATGTTATTAAGCAAGATAATTTTAATATGAGAGTAGAGAATCATTTGCATGAAAACTCTCAAGCTATTAGTAAGTTGCATGATATTGTGGAGAGAACCTCCAATGATGTTAAGATGCTTATTAAACATTTCCATATGGTTCAAACTCAAATTGATCAACTCACTAAAGTGCAACAAGACATGTTAGCCAATGCTTCTAAAGAAAAATTAAAACCTGTCTATGTTAGCACTAGAAGTGGAGCTCATACTCAGGATCCTTTATATCCTGAGGGACACCTAAAAGAATTGAACAAGATTCTCAACTAGCTGAAAATCCAGTTTCTCCTTCTAAGAAAAAGAAGAAGAAGAAACATAAAAATGTTGTAGAATCCTCTGAAACTGTTAATGATCCTAATAGTATATCTATCTCTGATGCTGAAACTGAAAGTGGTAATGAACTTGATAGTGATAAGGATAAAAATGATGCTCTTGATAAAGAAGTTAGTGAAAAGGAACCTGAAAAGCATACTAAAAACACAAAGTACACTAAGGAAGACTTCATTGCTAAGAAACATGGTAATGAAAGGGAACCTTGGGTTCAAAAGCAAATGCCTTTTCCAACTAAGAAACTAAAATCAAAGGAAGAAGAACATTATAATAAATTTTGTGAATGGATGAAACCCTTGTTCTTGCAAATTCCTTTGACTGATGCTATTAAATTGCCTCCTTACTCAAAGTATATGAAAGATATTGTTTCTAACAAGAGGAAAATTCCTAATGAGGAAATTTCTACTATGCTTGCTAATTATTCTTTCAATGGCAAGGTTCCTAAGAAGCTTGGAGATCCAGGTATACCAACCATCCCTTGCTCCATCAAGAATAATTATGTTAGAACTGCTTTATGTGATTTGGGAGCAGGAGTTAGTGTTATGCCTTTTTCTCTCTATAAGAGACTCTATCTTGATAAATTGATACCTACTGATATATCTTTGCAAATGGCTGATAAATCTACTGCTGTTCCTGTTGGCATTTGTGAGGATGTCCCTGTTCAAGTGGCTAACAATTGTTTAATTTTGACTGATTTTGTTGTTCTTGAAATGCCTGAAGATGATAATATGTCTATTATTCTTGGAAGACCTTTTCTAAATACTGCAGGTGCTGTTATTGATTGCAATAAAGGAAAAGTAACTTTCAATGTTAATGATAAAGAACATACTGTTTATTTCCCCAAGAAAGTTGACAAGATTTATGGAGTCAATACCATCTCCAATTTTAAAACTATCAAAGTGGGAAGTATTGATTGCCCTATATATGATCATCAAGAAGGATATCAAAACATTATGATTGGATCCATATCAATACAATACAAGGTAACATGAGTGTTTCATGATGTTTAAATCATTTGTGTCATGTAAATTTATTTGGTGCCAAGACTTGATCAACCTTGTTATCAAATGTATTTGCATACATGAAAGAGCTAAACAGCATTTCTTTCTTCAACTTTGTTTTACCTCCTGTAGTGATAATTAGGTTGCAAAAGTTTAGTTGTTTTGAATTTTAAAAATAATTTTTCTGCCCAAGTTTTATTAATTTAAATATCCAGATTTCATGCAAATTGAAAGTTTTCAAAATCTGTAAAAATTATACCATTGGTCCTATTTTTCAAAGAGCATCGTGGGAGTGCCTGGTGCTGACCAAGGGGACCCACCATGGGGTCAAACCACATGGTGGCGCGGCTGCCCCTTGGCCGCGCCAGCCACTGAGGTGGGGCACCCTTGGCCCTCCAGCAGTTCCCCCACCTACCACTTCTTCCTCTTGCATCACTCAGCTCGTTTTTCTCTCTCACACTCGAGTTTTTGCTGTTCTTCCTCGCGATTTCGATCTCTTTGTTCAGCCCATCTCAGCTGCTGAGATTTGGGGCAATTGCTCTCAGGTATGTGACTCCTCCATGTATCCAAGTAGAATTTTGTTTAGTAAGTATACCTTGAGTATTTTGCTGCTGTAGGTGACTTGTTAAGTGAGTATGCATGCTTGTTCTATGTTGATATAATCAGTTTTGATGCATGTTTAGTCCTCTAGCAAGTTCATATAGTAGTTCCCCTCATTTGTATGTCTCAAAATCATTTTTTATAATGTTTGTTAAAAAATTCAGAAAAGGAAAATGCATAACCACACCTTTGGGGAGGTGTTTGAAAGGGATTCTCAGAGAGCAAGAAGGCCTTTGAGGGCATCTACTCGAGTTAGGCGTTCCTATGATGAGGATGTCATTGCACCGAACATTGGAGATGGAGGGGATGACCAAATCCCAAATGCTTCATCCTTTCCATGCATGGAGTTTTTGCGTAATGCAGGGTTGCTTGATGACTTCATGTTCCTTATCCAGAGAGTTGGCCTAACCACTTATATGCAGGATGAGGGCGACCAACATTATTGGCTCACCAAAACTTTTGTTGAGAGTTTTAAATTTGTGAATTCATCTTATGCGCCTACTGTCCAATTTAAGATTTATGACAGGCCTGTTACAATGGACTTGGGAGACTTTTGTGCTGCCATAGATATTGCTCCTTTAGGTACAGCAAAGAAGATTGCAGGGAACACCAAAGACTTTGTGGAACTTTACCGAGGAGTGACCAACGACGATGACCGCACCGCTCAGCGCGGCAAGATAAGGAACATCCAATTCCCTGCCATTAGATATTTCGTTTATTATCTTGCTACTAGCATTCTTGGTAGGGAAAACACCAGTAACATTTCTAATTATCATCTTGCTTTTCTTGCTGCTGCACTTAATGGTAACACTGCTTACAACCTTGGTGCCCTTATTGCTCGCCGTTTGGCTGCTAGTGGACCTATTTATGGAGGAATTGTTGCTTCACGAGTTATCGCATATCTAGGTCTTTCCGTTAGTCCTAATGATGAGAAGCTAACCCCTTTCAGACTTGATATTTCTGCTATGAAAGGCCATCAGTTTGTCACACCTAATTCTCATTTAGGAAACATTGTTTACAAAGTTTTATTTACTAACGGGGATGAATATGAAGTGCCTTTGCCCCAGGCCGATCTGTTCCCTATACACAGGAGACCGTGGTCGTACTCCAAGGAGGCGTTGGAGGAGCAGCTTAGAGTGCGAGGCTTTCACCAGCAGCATCAGGAGGAGGAAGAGGCGCCTGATCACTACACCGTCACTTACCTGGTGCGTCGTCAGCTCGTACCAGGATGAGTACCCTTCTTCATCATATCACGACAGTGGCGCACTCTGGGCACCATTGACCTCCACTTAGGCCAAAAGCCTAAGCTTGGGGGGAGGTATATCGACATCTCACTCATTTACATATCATATCTTGTCGATACTTTGTATATCCATGTTGCAGTTTTCTTTCTTTCTTTCTTTTTAATTGTTTACCTTTTATTGCTGCATTCCAAAACACAAAAAGACCAAAAATATTTCTGTTGTTTCTCTTCATTTGTTTCTTTAAGTTTCAGTATTAGTTTGCTTAGTTTTAAAATTCGGTTTGTTATTCAAAAATCCAAAAATATTTTGCTTTATTGTTTGTTTCTTTTTGCTCTTGTTTCAAAAACTCGAAAACCCAAAAATATTTGTTGTTTCTTTTTGGTTTTGTATAGTGTTTTCAGAGTTGGACAGCCATCCGTGACTCCGATGGAGCTTGGTTTTCATTCTTATCATTCGAAGCAACACAAGTGAAAAAGCAATAAGGATGATCTACAACAACTCGAGTTGGGGTGAGAGGCTGGTATGAACTCTATTTGTTTTCATTTTTGTACATATACTCATCTATGTGAGCATGCTTAGTTGGTTCATGTGAGGTATATGTCATTTAGTGGATGCTTAGTAGTTCTTGTTCTCTCATGATCGGTCCCAATTTATTAATAGTGGTAGCATGTTATGTTGATGTTTGCTTGCATTGTTCTATTCATAGAGGGTATGACATTGTGGTATCCTCCTCTGAATAATTCATTCGAATTGACTTGGCACATGCTCATGCATGCATATGACTGAAAAACAAAAGTCAATTAAGCCTTGATGATTTATTTTGACTCAGAGTTCTTGTATCACTTTTATGCTCAATTAATTTCATTTTGTCGCAAGCATGATTATGACGGTTATTGCTCTCTTGATTGTCGCTTCCCAGTCTATTGCTAGCCTTCACTTGTACTGAGCGGGAATGCTGCTCGTGCTTCCAAAACCATGAAAACCAAGTTATTCCAAAGTGTCCACCATAAATACCTATGCATGGCATTTCGAACCATTCAAGTAAATTTTCATGTGCTACCTTTAAAACCTTCAAAGTACTTCTCAATTTGTGTCAATGTTTTATAGCTCATGAGGAAGTATGTGGTGTTTTATCTTTCAATCTTGTCATTCAGACTTTCACCAATGGACTAGTGGCATATACATCCGCTTATCCAATAATTTTGCAAAAAGAGCTGGCAACGGGGTGCCCAGTCCCAATTAATTATAACTTTCATCAATAATTCTCTTCACATGTTTTGCCCTGATTTATCAGTAAGCAACTTAATTTGCAAATAGACACTCCTCCATGGTATGTGAATGTTGGAAGGCACCCGAGGATTCGGTTAGCCATGGCTTGTGCAAGCAAAGGTTGGGGGGAGTGTCACCCATAATGAAACTAAAATACATGTGTAAACAAAAGAGAAGAGGGATGATCTACCTTGCTGGTAGAAATAACATCCTTCATGGGAGCCGCTCTTGAAAGTCTGGTTGACAAGGGGGTTAGAGTACCCACTACCATTCGTTGACAACAACAAACACTTCCCAAAACAATTTTGCTTCTGTTTTAAAAATAAAAAGCTCTAGCACATGATAATCCCTGCTTCCCTCTGCGAAGGGCCAATCTTTTACTTTCATGTTGAGTCACCATCCTTTCTTTGAGCACTTTCTCGAGAGCATAGTTGTCATTCTTAGTGTAATGTGCTTGTCCCAGAATGTGGTTAACTGTGATATAACTTTGATGCTTTTATCTTTGATATCTTTGATTCTAGTCTTCCCATGAACTTCAGAGGTGCCTGGGCATTTATGTTTTGCTGTACAAAAACGGGCAAGCGAGATACCATCTTATCATATCCTATTATGAGCATTACAATCTTGTGAATTAATATGTTTCATGTTTGTCGCTATTAGTATGTTGGTATCTTTTCATAGTTTACATGCCTATTGAGTGACATTATTTGCATTTGCCTCATCTTGAATTGCCTAAGCATTTGTTCATATAGTGAGAATATATGCATCATATGAAGCAAATGTGTTCGTGAAAGTCTTTTATCGCACTCAGTTGTTAACTGAATTGCTTGAGGACAAGCAATAAGCTAAGCTTGGGGGAGTTGATACGTCCAAAACGTATCTACTTTCCCGAACACTTTTGCTATTGTTTTACCTCTAACTTGTGTGTTTTGAATACAACTAATGCGGACTAACGCTGTTTTCAGCAGAATTGCCCTGGTGTCTTGTTTTTGTGCAGAAAGTCAACTTTCGGGAAAAACACCAGAAAAGATCGCAAACCTCCTATTTTACCAGAAGACTCACGGAGCCAGAAGGGGAGTCAGAGATGGGCCACGAGTGGCCCAAACCACATGGTGGCGCGGCCTGGGGCCCACCGCGCCAGCCACTGAGGAGGGCGACTCGGCACCTCCCCGAGCCCCCTTTCGACTACTTAACCCTCTCTGACCTAAAACGAGGGGGTCGTCCACTTCATCCAGAAACATCACCGTACGCCGCCGCCATCGCGAAACCTATTTCGGGGACCAGAAACTCCGTTCTGGCACTCCGCCGGGACGGGGAATTGGAGGAGATCATCGCCATCATCATCACCGACGCTTCTCCATCGACCATCCATGTTTCCCCCATCCATGTGTGAGTAATTCCCTGCTGTAGGCTGAGGGGGATGGTAGGGATTGGATGAGATTGTTCATGTAATAAGTTATAAGATCATTAGGGCATGGTGCCTAGTATCCGTTGTTAGTACTTATTGATGTTGTTGCAACTTGTTGAGCTTAATGCTTGTCACTAGGGCCCGAGTGCCATGATTTCAGATCTGAACATGTTATTGTTTCATAATGATATGCACTGTTTATTGATCATACCTGCAAGTTGTATACACATATTGTTGTCCGGAACCCGAGGTCCCAAAGTGACAATAATTGGGACAGCCGAGGGGAATGGCTGCGATGTGAGGATCACATGTGTTCACGGCGTGTTAATGCTTTGCTCCGGTACTTTATTAAAAGGAGTACCTTAATTACCAGTAGATTCCCTTGAGGCCCGGCTGCCACCGGCTGGTAGGACAGAAGATGTTGTACAAGTTTCTCATTGCGAGCACGTACGACTATATACGGAACACATGCCTATGTTTACTTAGTACTTGGATGCTTTATCATTATTATCTGCAATGCCTATGTCTTGATTATTATATGAGCTATCTTATCCATGCAGCGCCCGTTCATCCATCCCTATGCCTACAGTGTTTTAATCCTACTGTTTACTGCAATCACTACTGTTGTTATTACTTCACTGCTGCTACTATTTCACCGCTACTACTGCTAAAACTGTTGCTACTGATAATCTGTGTCGAGCAAGACTATTCACAGGTGCAGCTGAATTGACAACTCCGCTGTTAAGTCTCTCAAGTATTCTTTGGCTCCCCTTGTGTCGAATCAATAAATTGGGTTTTAGTTCCCTCGAAGATTGTTGCGATCCCCTATACTTGTGGGTCATCAGGCGGCGAAACTCCTGATTCCCTCCGAGGGGGACCAGATCCTACTGCTCCAGAGCTCCGGAGAAGGGGGAAATCATCGTCATCGTCATCACCTCTCCTCCTTGGCGTGGGAGGAGGCCTCTACATCATCACCATCACCAAGACCAGCACCATCTCCATCATCATCTTCGTGATACACTCCGCCCCCACGTAGTTTGAGAGTTGCTATACCCTAGATACTTGTCTTGTGCTACTATTCATGTTTGTGATTGAGTACTTGTCATTATTTGGTGGTGAAGTTATATTTTCAGATTGTGTTGTACCACTTATGCCACTGAATATTATCATGTTTGCACGTTGTGAGTAGTTCCCATATGTTCCTGAGGGCATAGGATGAATTGGCAATGATTTATATATAACATGTGTTGGTATTTTGTCAAGAGTTTATCTTTTATGTGATTCTATGATGGTGTTGTGCGAATGTCGACTGCACAACACTTCACCTATATGGGCTCATAGGAGAATACCGTAGTATAATGAATTGAGGGAGACTTGGGAGGACATGTAAACCTGGGACCGAATCATGAAGTTATATTATGAGGGTATTAGTATCGGGGACCTTAGAGTGTAATGCTATGGTGGGACTTTATGTCTTAATAATTCTTGTGCAGTCATTGACTTGGCCACATGATCCATCATAAGGGGTTGTAGTTTATTTATTTAGCTATACCTAATAATGGCTCCGTCCAAAGAAGATTAAAACTTGACAAGATATTCAACGTGTTGTTTAATAAATCTCTATGCCTAGCAATATCCATGCCGCCCTCGGGAAAGTTTTCCACATATAAGTTACACATCACTTGAGCTTGTCCTCTTGCACATAAGAGGATTGGGCTTTCTCTCTTTGAGAGCTTTGACTTGCTACTGTTTATTTTCTACATTGCAATTATACAACCAAAAATACCAATTTTTTTTGCATATTTTATTGTTTTATTTATCAATCTTACTAACCAATACCTTCAGCTCCTCGTGGGTTCGACAACCTTTTCTAATTGAAAGGTACTACAATTGATTTCCTGCACTTGGGAGTCATCAGCAGGGTCCAATCATCATGATTTTGGCTTATCTTAGCCATTAATTCCTCGGCTTCATCTGGAGTTCTTTTCCTGAAAACACAGCCAACACAACTATCCAGGTATGTCCTAGATTCAACAGTTAGTCCATTATAAAATATATCAAGAAGTTCATTTTTAGCTAGTTCATGTCCAGGCCGAGCTCTAATTAAAGAATAAAACCTTGCCCAAGATTCAGACATTTTCTCTTCCTCAGTTTGCTTAAAGTTAAAGATTTTCTGTAAGGCAGCATGTTGAGCACTAGCAGGAAAATATTTCTGAAATACGACATTAACCAAACCCATATGACTCTCAATAGATCCAGGAGATAAATTATTAAACCAAGTTTTAGCTTCATCTTTCAGTGAGAAAGGGAAAATTTTAGTAACGAAGTAACTGCGTTTCTTAATATCATCAGAAAACAAACTACTCAGAGTAGAGAGAGTGTTCATATGATCGACAACACTTTCATTTTCAGTACCTCGGAAAGGTTCTTTCTCGGCAATAGATATAAGCGACAAGTCCACAGAGAAATCATAATCTTTATCTTGTATATTTATGGGAGATGTGGCAAACTTAGCATCAGGAGAAATTTTATAATTAACAGCACGTCTTTGAAGAAGATTTTTAATAGCATTAACATCTTTAGAGGTATCACAATTCATGTATTCATCATCAAGTTCAACATAGGTTTCCTCAAGATCATCACTAGTATGTTCTCTCGATTCAGGTGAATAAACAGGTGTAATTGGAGTTTCATTAGGTGTTTCAGTATTTTCAATTTGTCTAGATTTAACAATTGTAGCATCTAAAAAAGGACCCAGTGAACCTCTTTCATCAAGCACAGTAGAAGCATCATCAAATTCATCAGAAATATCCTCAGATTCAGCAGAAGTAGCAGTACGTGAAGCATGTGTATGTGGTGGTGTGACAAGTTGACTTATAACAGATGGCGAATCAAGAGCAGCAGAAGTGTTCAGAGTTGTACCTCTCCTTGTAGTGGACGGCAATATGCGAACCTTCTCATCACGAGGTTTACCCATGATGAATAAATAGCAGCGAACAATATGACTCCCTAGTGAGCTTATAAATAGAGCTATGCTCCCCGGCAACGGCGCCAGAAAATAGTCTTGATGACCCACAAGTATAGGGGATCACAACAGACTTCGAGGGAAGTAAAACCCAAATCTATTGATTCGACACAAGGGGAGCCAAAGAATATTTATAAGCCTTGACAGATGAATTGTCAGTTCAGCTGCACCTGGAAGTATACTTGCTCGACACAGTTTATCAGTAGCAACAGTTTTATGACAGTAGCAGTAGTGAAATAATAGCAGCAGCGAAATAAAGACACCAGTAATAATTGAAGTAGACATCAGGATTAAAAATACTGTAGGCATAGGGATGGATGAACGGGCGTTGCATGGATAAGATAATTCATGAAATAGTCATACGCAAGGCAATTGCAGCTAAATAATAAATAAGCATCCAAGTAATAATCAATCATAGGCATGTGTTCCGTATTTAGTCGTACGTGCTCGCAATGAGAAACTTGCACACCATCTTTTGTCCTACCAGCCCGTTTGTAGCGGGGCCTCAAGGGAAACTACTGGTAATTAAGGTGCTCCTTTTAATAAAGCACCGGAGCAAAGCATTAACACTCCGTGAACACATGTGATCCTCAAGTCGCAGCCATCCCTCCGGTTATCCCAATTTCTGTCACTTTGGGGCCTCGGGTTCCGGACAGTGACGTGTGTATACAACTTATAGATATGATCCAAAACAATAATTACCCTCATGATACAATAATATGTTCAGATCTGAAATCATGGCACTCGGGCCCTAAGTGTCAAGCATTAAGCATAACAAGTTGCAACAATGACATAAAGTACTAACAATGGATACTAGGCACCATGCCCTAACAATCTTACATCTATTACATGAACGATCTCATCCAATCCCTACCATCCCCTTCAGCCTATAGCGGGGAACTACTCACACATGGATGGGGAAGTCATGGATGGTTGATGGAGAGGCGGCGATGATGATGAAGGCGATGATCTCCTCCAATTCCCCGTCCCGGCAGGGTGCCAGAACGGAGTTTCTGATCCCCGAAATAGGGTTTTCAATGGCGGCGGAGCTCTGGAGGGTTTATGGAAAAAGCGTTGCTCCCCCCGAAGTTTTTAGGTCAGAGGCAATAAGTAGTCCAAAGGGGAGCGTCGGGGGCCATGCGAGGCGCCCTCACCAGGCCTCGGCGCGGCCCCACATCTGCCGCACCGAGGGTGCGTGTGGGGCCCCCGTGCCCCCTCTTCGCTTCATCTTCTGGCTCCGTGGGTCTTCTAGGAAAATAGAATTTCTGTAATCTTTCGGGAATTTTCTCGAAACTTTGACTTTCTGCACAAAAACAAGACACCAGGGTAATTCTGCTGGAAACAGCGTTAGTCCGTGTTAGTTGTATTCAAATCACACAAGTTAGAGGAAAAACAACAGCAAAAGTGTTCGGAAAAGTAGATACGTTTTGGACGTATCACAGTGTTTTGAAAACCGTCCGTATCGCTGATAACTGTTCGGAACACCAAATGGAATGTATGATGTAGAGTGGTAGAGAATTTCTATTCACTAAGAATCAAGGTTTATCGAACCAATAAGAGTTGAGAAGCTATGCAAAGTTGAACTGGACCTACAAGTAAGAAACAAGATCTTATTGTCCACACGTTTCAGAAAGATTGTCAATCTTCCTGTCTCGCTAAAAACAAAGTGCTAGACATAGACATATAGTGTGAAAGATAATAGTAAATAACTAAAATATAGAAACGGGCCAACAAGCATATAATGATGAAAAGTGTGTCAATGAGGTTGTAAACAATGTAAAAAAGATGGACCGGGTACCATGGTTTCACTAATGGCATCTCTCCATAAATAGGTAGCATTCTTGGGTGAACAAATTACAACCGGGCAATTGATAGAAGAATAATCATGATAATTATGGCAAAATGTGCAAGGCTATATGTAGCCATCACCTCAATATGTAAAGACCGTTACTGAACCACATCTTTAATTAATACTCCACTTCGAGTGTGCTTCTATGCTTTCCACTCGAGGAATTAAGCTGTGGAAATAGCAGAGTATTGCCTTAAGTTCATTTATGAAACAGTTTAAAACCATTGTTTTACCTTTAGTAGCAACAGCACATTGTCAGCCTTAGTTATTTCTGTCACTCGAGGCCAGGGATAAAACGAGAAATGAACCCACTATCAAACATATACTCCCTCTTATCCCTCTTAGACATTCACACAACTATTTGGCCAAAGCAATCATATAAATCAGAGTGCATGTAAGAACGTAAATAAATAAATCTAATATATAAGATAACTTGAACAATCTGATCATAACAAGACAATTCATTATGTACCAGCAAACACAACAATAGCAATTACATCAGCTTGATCTCGATCATGTAAGGCAGATCACGAGAACATGGTATTGGGGCATAAGGAGGAGAGGTTACCATCTAGCTACATCAATGAACTCGTAGTTTAACAATGACTACTCGCGCGTCATCGGGGAGGCGCCAATGGTGGGGTATAGGCTTTCGATGACGATTCCCCCCTTCAACACGGTGCCAAAAAGGAACTCCAGAATCTCTTCGATCAATTTCCGCGACAGCGGCGGCTATGTCTTTGTTTCGTGGAAAGTATTGTTGTCCCCATAAATTTTAGGTCAAAGGGGATTTATAGTCAACCGAGGTGACCGAGGCGATGCCCTAGGGGCCCACACGGTTGGTGGCCGCGGGACCCTCCTGGACCGCGTCGGGCACCTGCGTTGGGCCCTCAGGTTACCCCTCGTGTCGCCCTTTTGTCTCATGGTGTATTTCCTCCGATAAAAATCTCCGCAAATTATGGTCCAATTTCGAGCATATTTCTTTAACAGCTTTCCTGAAATATAAAAACAGAAGAAAACAGGAACTGACACTACGCATCTTATTAATAGGTTAGTTTATGAAAATAGCACAAAATGGTATTAAATCAGGATATAAATATGCACCAATGATAGAATATTAGTATAAAAAATAAAAAATATAGATACAATTTTCGACTTGGCCAAAACTGAAAACATCCACGTCTAAGTTTTGACAACAGAGGCCTAAACCGGTAACATTGATACCAAAAATTATAAAAAAATCTAGATGTATCCAATGGTATATTCGTAAACGTGCAAAATAAGAAAATTATACTTTGTATTATGACTACACAAAAATGACAAAATCTGATAAAGTTTAGATATGTGAAGATATGCATGCCCAGATTCAATCTTTTGTCATTTCTTTAACTCAGAATACAAATTATTTAAAATTGTTATTTCGCACGTTAGTGGGATACTCCTTTGTTTGTATTCGGATTTTTCTTAGTATTTCTAAGCTCGTATGTATTTTTTTCAACTTTTTTTACTAGCAGGATCCCTCGAGAGCCAAAAAATATCTCCACTTTCTATAATAGAATTTAAAGGATTGGCACCGCTTCCATTTACCATTATGTGGAAAATTTTATGCTAGAAAATATGTGGCTGGCCTATCAAGTTTCTTCATAATTACTAGGAAAAATGCCTCCCTTCAATATTGAATTCTGATCTCTCCCCATATGACAAGTGGCGTGCTATATGAGGTTCTCCCACCCAGGGTGAACCACAACTTGTCACTTGGAGAGACCGTGAAGCCTTCCGTAAAAGCAAGTACAATAAACCCTACTCAGCAAGCTATAGTATGTGTCATGTCACCAAATCTAACGTGTAAAAGTGAGAAAAGAGAAGAGAGTGTAGCGGCAGTGGAGATTTTTTTGCACCCCGGCACTGGTGATCCCTCCCGTTTAAAATTTTTGAAAATCATATTTTTATGTTTCAAAAAATTCTGAAAAAAATTCCGAGTGTAGCCAACGATATATCCCTCCAGCGTGCAAAATATCAACTTCAAAAACTTTGTATTTTAAGCTACACAAAAATGACAAATTTGTAGATCTGAGTTAGTATATTTTCAAATCTCTAATTTTTTTCAGATTTGTTATTTTTTTGTAGCCCATAATATAAAGTATTTAACAATATAAATTTACACGTTTGTGGGATACACGGATACACCATTGGCAACATCATAATTGTTTTTCAGATTTTTTTTAACTCATAAATATGATTTTCAAATTTTCTAAATAGGAGGATCACTAGTGCCCGGGTGCAAAAGAGACTTTCCGGTGTAGCGGGGCGCTCCACCAACCGGCCGGCTACAACACAAGGCACAAGAAAAAGCAGCTACATGCAGCCATGGTCTGCACCTGCCAATCCCATGTGTCACCGCTTGCAAGTATACAATTAAAAAACCAGCCTACATCCAACTTAGAGGCAACCTATTATACGAATGTGCCTTTATGGTGACATTGCATGGTTGTAGCGTCGGCTGTCGGCTTTCTTATTGCACTAGCTCTTATAATGCATCGTCTTTTAGTGTCTACTTCAACGTAGTAGTGTATTATAAGAAATGACCACCCTAATTAGGGATGTAAATGGTCTGACCAGTGGCGCCGCACAGTCCCATTTATTTACCTCGGTAGTTCATTTTTCCGGGAAAAAGCAAACTTGTTTGAACTGTCAACTCAATAAATGAGAATAAACGGGAATAAATGGTGCGCCGTTTACATCCCTCACCCTAATACATTTTTTACAGCATGATCTAACTTATGATTTTAGCCTTATGCTTTTTTCGCCTATGATTTCTTGCTAAAGGTGTATGTTATGTAAGATACAACATCAATCGCTTTCTTCAATAAATACAACGGCCGCAACGTTTTGTCTATAATAATGTGCTAACAGACGAGCATCAGGGAATGCCTGATGGGAGATGGCAAGATCGTTTTTTTTCCCGTAGATTTGAATAAAAAATAAAATATCTTTTGAATTGAGGATACAAATCACGATCTGTTTTCACGGTTGTGCTATTCGGGTATAGATATTCCGCGGTCTGCTATCCTTAACACGTGACCTAGTTAACACCTGTCTCCGTCCTCGTTGTTGGCTAACTGGCTCGACACGCACAGCCTGAAGCGAGTGTACATGCGGCCCTCTCCGGCGATAACTTGGTGGGTGCGGTACCGTGATATCCGGTGTTTCACAAGGAGGTTTGGTGTCGCCTGTTGTTAGTAGTATCGGATGGCTCTTCGTGGGTGTGGCTACTCATGTACATTTTTTGTTTTATTTGATATGTTTCGTACGAGCATTGTCTCGTCACTTTGCCGGCCACGTGTCATTATATATAAAACGGCGCGAAAGCCTATTTTTATCGACATAAACGAGCAGACACCACGGAGTAGCGCCAATCTAACAGTGAATATCTATCCGGCTCACCGGCTTCCAACTTCTTCGTACGAACTTCGCTCTCATCGATGAATATAGCAGTTGGTATTAAAAAAAATATCAGTGCCCTGCTGTGATAGAATTTCAAGGTCTGACATTGCTGGCAAATATCGTCGCAATTTTTGCTAGGATAAAGCTATTAGAATTTCTGCAAAGTAAAAGTGCGGAAATAGTAAAAATTATTGTAAACGCCGTTCTTTACCCAACAGCAGCCGGATTTAACTTCAATAAGAAAACACAGATTTATGTAATTTGGAAAAGTGGATCTGCAAAATTTTCATTTTGGTTTGCAACGGAAGGCCAAAGAAGCCGCGGCCACTAAATCACTAAACCGCCCACGCAATTCGAAAATCCCACAGCGCCGGCCAGGCGGCGGTGTCCGCATCCACCCACTAATCCCCAATTCCCCATTTCCCCACACAAGTACTAAAACCCTAGATAAGTCTCTTTCTCCCCTCCTCTCTCTCGAAACACGGCGGCGCTCGAATCCCCATTTCCCAATTCCAAAAAACACTAGAGCTCCCGACCCCAAGCGACACCACCACCCAGCGCCATGATTGTTCTGATTCTCTCCCTGGGGCAGGCGGTCGAGCTCTACGAGTCTCCGAGCGACCGTGAAGTCTTGTTCCAGCTGGCTGCCTCGCTTCATGCGATGATTCGGATCGAACGTCTCTGTCGGCGGGCCAGGCGTCGGCAATCCGGTCGCTGGACGGTCATCAACTTCGAGGAGGTCTGCAACCTCGCCGACATCGCGCGCACGCTGAAGGCCACACGGGACGTCCTCCGTCGTCTCGATCTTGAGCCGGATGACGAAGCCGCGATCCAGAGCCTCCGCGGACGCGCTCGCGAGCTCTCCCGTCTCTCCCGCGGGATCGGCCGTGGGGTGGAGGCACGTCGCCACCGCCGTCTCGCTAGGGTCCTCCGCCACCTTTCCGTCGACGCACGCACTGGCCTCCTCTCGCCATACCAGGTTCGCATCGCCGCGGGGCAGGCGTACAGCTGGATTCATGACCACCTACTAAACGAGGTTGATATGCGCGATGCCTGAGCATCCTCCGCGCTAGGGGTTCCACGGCTGCGCCTCTGAATTCCAAGTTTGCAATCTGGTTATGTTATCCAACAGATTTTGCTGTTTCTAGTGGGTTTTTTTATACTACTTTTGCAAACCTTGGATCGTTGGGCTTGATGTTGACATAACTGTAGTTTTGTTATTGCAACGAAAAGAATCACAATTAGACAGAACTTAAATTGGTCTTTCATCTAATGAGAAAACAAGGAAGTAAATTTGGTACTAGTAAATAACTGGCCATGGCAGAGTGAAGCGATGTAGTTAGATCACATAGAACTAACCGGGAAAGACCCTTTATCATGAGCTTGTCGTCTACCGAACCTTCGGATGCCGAAATGGTCGCCACGAGATCTGTATCCATGGCGCCGTGGGTGGCGAGCCACCAGGGGAATGTCGACGTTTCATTCTGGAGACGAGGAATCGATTTGGGAATGTTGTACTCTAGGTAAATATCTAGAACCAAGAGTATTGTGGGTGGCCTCTCTATTTGTGCTACGGCTCAATTTGTTCAATTGTGGAATGCCATCCAAGTCTCTCTACCCCTACAAAATGTCTCGGATCGTTTTGAGTGGATTTGGACTGTTGATAAAGTTTTCTCTAATTGCTCTGCTTATTTGGCTAAAGTTTTTAGTACCCGCTCTGCTTATTTGGCTTTTTGAGGGATGATCTCTTTAGCCTCTCTATGCTAATATTTGGAAGTGCAAGCACCCCTCAAGTTCAAGCTTTTTGGCCCCTCATCTTTTGTCCAAGCTCCGCCACTACCTAGGTAGGTAAAGAGGAGAAGTGTGTCCAACAGCAAGGCGAAGGCGGAGGAGTGGGTTATTCATGAGATTATGGCCGGGACCGACATGTAGAAAGAAGATACTAGGGGTTTTATGAAATTGTTGCTTTCTATTCTAGCCATGGACAGGGGTGCGTGGAAGCTAGCTATTCATGTGGCAGAACCATGAGTTAGTTTCGAAATTTTGTGGGTTTTACTCTAGCCTACCCAACTTGCTTCAAAATGAAAGGCTTTCTATTCGCTGGTTGTCGAGCTACTTATGTGTGTTGTTGTAGACTCTTGTACTCTTCTTTCTATCTATAAACAAAAAGTCAGTGCATTCTCACACGTTCTTAAAAAAAGAGGTATTAAAGACTTTACATGGAACTAACCTGGGTGGAGTTGACACCTCCATCTATTTGTACGATGAACCAAAGTTCCAGTGATTGTATACATGTCTGCATTTCTTACAGGTTACAACATAGCGAAAGGAACAAGAGATCGATTTACCAAAAACAGTGGCATTATGAACAACAGGTTGCTTTTGGTTTTATTCAGACTTCATGTGTCGAATACCCAGGTCTCCTGGTCAATATATTAGGTAAAGAGAAGAAGGAAGGTTATATTTAGCACCACGCTGCATCGTACTATACATAGCTGGGTAATTTATATGGAGTAGCTAACTTGAGGGAAATAAAGGCTATAGAACTATTTCTGCTACTGAGCTGAAGCATAAGTTCAGAATAAGTGACTCAGGAGGTACCGAAATATTGGGCTTGGAAGTAAGAAACTATGCATCTGCGAGGTTTTACTGCATCCTGAACCTCCTCTTTTCCAGGTGTCTCTCTGGCTGAGTGTGCATACATTTTGAGCTTACGAGCCAGCTCATCAATCTTGAGAAGAGGTGCATTTATCGTTTCGTCGATAATGTTTACATTCATTAGAGAAACTCACAGTCGTTGGGTTCTGGATCTGTTAAGAGAACGAGTGCATGTACCTGACAGCGAGTAACCAACCTCTAGCCTTTTTTTTTTTGAAGTTTTGAGACAATGCTTCTCCTCGTCTAGTTGTCTTAGCCTTCTGTTGTAGTTCAGGTCCTTGATCACTGTGGTGGCTGTATGCTCGATGTACCTGATAATTTCAGTAGTAACAATGCCTTCTGCTATTTCACTGTCCGTGGAATGAACTCCAGTTTTTTCAGGGTACTCACCGGTGAGGCGATGAGCAGGCAACAATACTGCCCATATGCCCATATGCAGAAACCAGTGCGAATTGGGGTGAAAAACGGCAAAACTGATTCTACGACGAAACTTCGGTACAAAATGAACCTATTTCAAAAATAATTTTGAATCTAACCTTTTTTCTTAGCGCCTATCCCGGAGAGCTACTCTTCACCTGGTAGCGTCCTGGACTGTGGTGCTATGCCCCTACCAACGTGTCAACACCGGACCCACTATCGTCATGGAAATTGTAAGTCAAAAAGGGTAACGCCCTATGCTGGGGAGCTACCCTTAAGAGGGTAGCGCCCAAAAATAAAATTTCAAAACACGGTAACTTTTGATCTACAAATTCAAATGACATGATTCATTTTATTCTATGGGCCAGAAATTAAATTATCTTTTCAAAGCCATCGGTATCATGATGGTTAGACAAGTAGATAATACTTCATGCATTATTTGCGTGTGTTGGTTTATCTTTAAATGTTTGGACGATTTCAGAAACATGGTTGTGAACGAATATTTTGTCCAAAATCTAGAATAAGATGAGTACCTTGAAGATCCCAACAAGAACCCATTTTGACCATGCTCCACCCATATTTTCAACTATTAATTTTCACAAGCAACTCACTCTGTTTTAAAATATAAGATGTTTTAGCCCTTTTCTAAATTCACATGTATACATGATTTAGTGCACATGCTCACTCGTTTTAATAAGCACCTAGTTAACATGTACAATACCTAAAATATCTTATATTTTAAAGCGGAGGGAGTACCTTTTAAAATTACTTTGATGTTTAGCATTGATCAAGCAAATTCATATGCTATGGTAGATGATGGTAATACTTAGCTTAATCCTGTTAACTTTAGTGCTCTATGCAACTGATTATGTTTGTACTCATGGTTTAATTAATATGAATAGATGTGTCTATAAAAATAAAGCTACGACTTGGCGAAATCAGGTCCGGGCACTCGATCTGGGCATACCCGAAGGGATAATATCCCATACTCAAATAAATATTTTAAAGACCTTAAGAGTCATGTGTTGATAAGGGATGTTTCTAAAAATAGTGTTTACAATTCTTATAAACACCAGTTTCAAAAACATCCTTAGTTAACATGGATTTCAAGGTTTTTATAAATATTTATTCGTGTAAAGATATTATCCCAAGTTATAATTCCGTTTTAATGAGCACATATATGTACATCACAACTAAAAAAAAAGTGGTTCATGAGTACAAACACGATCGATTGGACTAAGCTAACAAAATATTAGCATTATCTACGGTAGCATAGAAATTTGCTTGATCAATACTACGAATCGAATTAATTTTAAAAAGTAACACACAACTTGTAAATTGCTTGTAAAACTTTATAGTTGAAAATGAGCGAAGCATGATCAAAGTGGGTGCTTGTTTGGCTCTTCAAGTTACTTCTCTTGTTCTATATTTTAGGCAAAATCTTCACATCAATGTTTCCGAATCGTCCAAACATTTAAAATAAAACCAACATAATCAAATAATGCATGGATTATCATCTACATGTCAAATCATCATGATACCGGTTGAATTGAAAAGATAATTTAATTTGTGAGCCATAAGAAGAATGATGTCATTTGAATTTTGTAAGTCAAAACGCTACCATGTGAAGGGTAACGTCCCCTCTGGGCAGAAGATATAAAAAATGGTTAGATTCCATCTTATTTTGGAAATAGGTTCTTTCGAGGTAGGGTCAATTTTATTGTTTTTCACCGAATTGCGCGACCACTCTAACTGCGAGAACAAAATCAGCCTGACGGATGTGAAAGAGAGAGGTTAAACTTAGCGTATTTAAAAGTGGAGTTAAATGCACGGGCGGTCCTAATTCTTTCACGGAAGTGTCAATTAGGTCCTAAATCTTTGAAAATGCACATTTGAGTCCCGTATCTATTTAAGTTGTTCATCGGAAGTCCTAAACTGGTCTAGGCAGAGGTGACCATCCCGCGTGGCACTTTGACTAGTGCCACGTTGACGACAATTTTCAAAATGATCCTCGTGTAACATTTCTTTCAAGTCACGGTCATGTTTGTTGCGTGCCTCTCGCCGCCGTGTCTGCACACCGGTCGCTGCCGCTGTCTCTACACGCCTGTGGTGTTTGACCTGTCACCATAGCTGAGTCCACATACCTGCACTACGACGACTAGTGCCACGTTGCAGGCAGCACGCCGTAGCCGGGACACGAGTGCAAGCCGGCCGTCAGTCTGCCGGGAAACAGCAATGCTGCTACATCTGTGGCGCCGTTGCACGTCACGTGGCTGGACTTCGTCGCGGAGCCCAACGCGTCTCTGTCTTGGGCATTATGTCTTCTCCGCTAGCTTGAGCAGGTCATGGGGCGCGCTGCACTGGACCATCCCGGCCAATTCCCTCGGCCCCGCCGGTAGGGAGTACACGAGCGCCTGCCTGGGACTCAACCAACGCGGCAAGGAGCAGCAGCAGCGCCAGACACCCGCAGACCCGCCAGACGCGCGACTCCGGCTGGAACGTGTGTCGGGCGCCGTCGTCGTCATTTTCCCCCTGCTTGACCGGGACTGGCATGCCAAAATCCAGGCCGGCAGGCCGGCGCCGCCACACGTGCACGGTGGATGCAGACGAGTTGCTCATCGAGAACGCAGAGGATTTTGGCTTTGCTCACCAGCACCTCAGCGAGACCGAGCATATCCGGCGCACGACGCGTCGTGCCCCCAAACGACCATGCTCATCTCCGACGATTGTCCCCGATGGGCTCGTCGTGCCAGGAGCACGAGCTCGACTGCGTGTTCTTCATCTTGGCTGTGGTGCGCTTGCAGGTCTTCTGCGTGAGGCCAAGCGATGGTGGCGTCGTGGCACATCCTGGCAGTGCTGCTCATTAAGGTCCTGTCTTCCAGCCTGCAACAACTCAGCATCAGGGACCTGCAGCAGTGGCGGAGCTAGAACAATTGGAGCCAGGGTGCACACATGGTGACACAACACATTTAAAACATATTTTGGGGGTGCATATATGGTGAAAAATTGCTACTTTATAAAGAAAATTTCTTCTTCCCGGTGTCCTGTGCACCCTGCTGCTCTAAGGTGGATCCGCCACTGACCTGCAGTACGTGATCATAGACAACAACCCAATGCACGACACGGCGCACATGGGCGGATTCACGACGCCGGGGAGCGCGGGCGTAGTGAAACAACGTGAGGTGGCCCTGCGCCATGAACGGCAGTAGGTCTGTAGGAGGGAGCAGAGATTGAGGAGAAAAACTAAGGGCCGGGAGTTAGAAGCTCACATCTTTTAAGGGGCCATCTGCAAATTTTCCGAACTGCCATACGTCTCCTGTCGACGTGGCACTGGTCAAAGCGCCACGCGGGATAGTCAGACCAGTTTAGGACCTCCGATGAACAACTTAAATAGATATGGGACTCATTTTCAAAGAACTGGGACCCAAGTGTCATTGAAGGATAGGGGCGTGGCCGCTGACCAGGGCGCGGGGCGATCTGGGATTGCACGCCAGATGGGGAAAACGGAAGGAGGGGAGGTGGAGGAACGCCTGCAGCGTCGGGTGGCGGACTCGGAGGCAGGGACTCTGAGGCTTGTGTGGAGGGACGAGCGCGGCGCCAATCGGGCACGGTATAGTCGCGCGACAGTGCGCCCACGCCATTTACAGTAGAACTTAGAAAATGGTGAATGAGAGGACTATAAGATTAGAAGAGAGTACTTTGTAGGGACTTTTTTGAAACATATGCCTATGTGGTATAACTCAACGCGATATCCTTCCCCTCAGTTTTCTCTCCTTGTTGGAATCAAATCCGATCGAAATTTAGATCCGTGTCCTTAATGAGTGCCGGATCGATCGGGTTGAGTGCAAATAGAGGACTCAAGATTCAGAAGAGGCAAAGGCAGAGCGGAAAAGAAAGGATTTTTCGCGTCGACGCATCATGGGGCTATTATCGCTCAACCGTCTTATGATGTCGCTGAAGCAAGGTTCTCGTCGCCGGCAAATCCAAGGCCGCCGTAAGCCACTTCCTCTTAGTCTCTCTGTTATTTCATCTTCATATGTACCAATAGAGAGGGTTGACACCAAGATTTACGGAGAGACTTTTTTTGTTGTTGTTGAGAAAACGCAAAAGACTTTTGCGTTTCATTATATTGGATGAAAGAGTTTGTTACAATCCTCCTAGGAGGCCATCTTACAAGCGAAAAAAACACAGCACGAGAAATCGTTCACTATGAAAAAGAAGTCCTGGCACACATGTCTCATATTCATTCTACAATTATTCCTCTGTCTTATGCAACAATATTAGCCTAGGTTGTTTATGTTTCTATTTGAACTGTCCTTTTCTGTCCTAATTGTCGATTTCGTCATAAAAATATTTGAAGAAATAGGCTTTCGTCCCGCTATATTAATATAGCAACCACCCGATACAACATTGAGACCACCGCTGGGGCAAACAGCACAATCATGCCCAAAAGAAAAGGAAGAGAAACAGAAAAGAAAACAAAGCCGACACCAGCGGATCAACGAAAACGAAAGTAACCCGCAACCGCTGCGCCCTCTCCGGCGAAGTCCCACCAGAAACCTAGCACTCTAAATCACCGCGTACCAAACAGCACCTCCAAGAAGGAAAGCGACGCCGACGACGCTGCTGCCCGGACTGACCTAGGGTTTCCCCCGGTACGCTCCGAGGAATGGGGAAGAGGTACACCCGACGCCCCTCAAGAAGGAAGGGTGACACTCGCAAGCGTCACCACGTCGGTGCCAACGGCAGGGATTTCTCCCAACCCCCAAAAAACCACGTCTCGGACGATCTGTAGCGCTCCACCCATCTTGCCGCCCACCAACAAACGCCACCACGGTCTTGAAGTCACCATCATCGTCTCACCATGGCAAACATAGCAGGGCCGGTCAGCCCGAGACGAAGCAGCCGTAGACAAGGTCCGACAGAGTCACAACCACGCGGGAGGGAACAACCTCCACCGTCAAAGACGATAGCCGACCAGACGCTACGACAAGAGCACACCGAGCCACATTGGAACTAGAGGGCGGCAGCAGCGCAGCCACCTGGAGGGCGTCCTCCACCGCCATCGGCGGGTGCTGACCGGACACGGCAGCAGGGACACACCAGGCCAAGCAGGCCCGGCCGAGCCCGGGGGCTCGTAAAGTCCCCGCCGCCATGCTGCTGCACGTAGGCCGCCACCGCCGCTACCCACTCGGTTCCTAGGCTCAGCCGGACCCAGCTAGGGCCGTGAAGCTCCCACCGCCATGCTGCAGCAAGGGTGGCGTCACCGCTGTCATCTCCGTCGCGAGCCGCGCACCAGGCCAAACCGGGGGCAACGAGGCAAACCCGCCCTAACCCAGATCGGGCCCAAAGGGCCCAGATCTGGGCCTGCAGGGTCGGATTCACCACCGCTGCCCCAGCCACCAACGGCAGCACCCCACCACCTTGGCCATCCGCGCTGCACCAGGAAGAGCTCGCCGCCGCGCCGGAGTCGCCGCCGAGGAGCACCACCCGGGTCGCCGGGCCGCCGTCGCCCTAAGCCGCACCGCCGCCAGGAGAGTTGCCGCCCTGCGCGGCCTCCCTCGTGCGCGGGTAGAGGAGCACCGCCGCCGCCGGCACCACCCGAGCCACGCTCGGGGGCTCTCGCCGACGGCGGCGCGGACGCGGGAAGAAGAAGGGGGGAGGCGGAGGGGAGGGGGAGGGCGGAGCGGCGCTGGCCGGCCGGCGGCGCGGCTAGGGTTTCTTCGGGGAGGCGCGAGACGCGAGAGCGCTCGGGAGATAGACCCGCCTCATAAAAATATTTTAACCAGTCCGGAGAGCTTTGGTGATGTGCTCGGTTTTGTGTGTTTAGATCTGTATGTGTGTTGATATGCTCGGTTTTGTGTGTTCCTTCGTTTGCTGTCTCTAATTATCATAACCATGGGGTGTTGCAGATGTATCAATTGGTTCATTAGCTAAAAGAAAGCGCTCCCAGGAGGATGTTTCTCAAACTGGCAAAAGAATAAGATACACAGGGCGACACCTGCCGGAGGTATGTCATGAAACACTGGTAACGGAATAGTAAGTAGATTATCACTATGCTACCTGAATGTATAAACAACTGTAATTTCTAAGGTTCTTAGTAGCTGTGATATTGTTCCAACTTCTAAGAGTGTCCACAGTGCGGCTCTTAAACGTAGGCGCCAGGATTAGAATTCTGGATAATTGGTGGTTGTTGTCCTCAATCCTGAGCG
This sequence comes from Poa pratensis, assembly GCA_947311845.1. NCBI lineage: Eukaryota > Viridiplantae > Streptophyta > Magnoliopsida > Poales > Poaceae > Poa > Poa pratensis. Next base: position 121,358,807 of record CAMZMU010000085.1, on the reverse strand, counting down.
ACCGATGCCAAATTTGTCCTCTGGCGCTACTTCCCTTTTTCTCTCGCGCGGTCCAGAAACGTACGTACCTTGGAGCAAAATTAGCGTCTCAATTAGCACCCCTGCGTTGCGAGGAGCGAGCGCTAGCTACGTATCTATTTTTTATCCATTTATTTTTATTACTTAAGTGCCTCGTTAAGCGCTGAGCATTGTGGATGCTCTAATGGCTGCATTTTTTAAGTCTCCAGCAGAATTTTTTTCTTCTAATATTACATCCCTTGACATCCCTTGATATATTTATGAGTAGACTTTGTAAAGCTATTTTCCTGGCACAACCAGCATCTTGTACTTCATTTCTCTGATTTAGTCGAGATCTCCCTCAAACCCTTAACTTGTCCTTAGCCTCGCCTAGGGGTACTAGCACACCCAAGGAAGGTGATTTGAACTCGGGTTGTTTGCTAGCACAAGCATGTGTTGTACCATTGAGCTACCTAATGATTTCCACAGCTATTGATATTATATAGTGATATATTACGGTAGGGATTTCTTGCTCCCGGGCTCCAGTGAACCCTTTAGTTAAAAAAATAAAAAAATCATATTTACATGTTTCAAAAAAATCTAGAAAAAATTCTGCATGTTGTCAATGATATATCCCACAAGCGTGTAAAATATCAGTTTGAAATATTTTATATTTTGTTCTACACAAAAATGACAAATGTGTAGATCTAAATGTACATACTTTCAAATCTTCAAAATATACAAGATTTGTTATTTTTATGTAGCCCAGAATATAGAGTATTTCGGATAAAAAAAATTCACGTTTGTGGGATTCATCATTAGTAACATGCATGAATTTTTTCAGATTTTTTTAAACTTTAAAATATCATTTCTGATTTTTTTAACCAGAGGGAGCACTGGTGCCCGGGATCAAAAAGTGTTTTCCGGATATATTATGTGTATACTACATATATATTTCCATATATTTATGCTAACTGAAACAATAAAGCCATCAAATCCAATGCTTAATATTACCAATTTACCATAGTTCCAGCGGACATTGCTCATGATAAGATGAGCAAATAGATAATGATCAACATGAGTTATCTAATAAACTTCAAGTTAGGATAAGAATCTAAGCATCACCGAAATGCAGCAAACAATTCTATAATCCTAGCCTTATCCAACCTGTGCAACTTAAGTTTGAAGATGCCAAAATCTAAGATATTTGGGCACTCTTTGATCCCAACACCAGATATCTTAAGCAAATGTGCTCCAACTATGCAGTAGCTTCTATGATATTTCCATGTGGTGTACTTGTATATGAATTGCACAGTTCCTCCACTTTCAATGGCTTTCGCTATAATGTCCACTTTCGAGCTCAGGAGAATTGATGTGCAGCCGCTGATTGACAAGCTGGCCAAGAAGCTGTCCCTGTGGAAAGCCCGTTTGCTCACCAAGGACAGCTAAGTGGTATTCGTCCAACTAGTCACGACCTCATATGTGATCTATCACATGTTGGCGTTGGATCTTGACCCTGGGGTACTTCGATGCGTGGACAAGCTACGCAGGGGTTTTTGGTGGGCCGGCCAAGAAGATACGAGAGGAGGACATTGCCTTGTCGCCTGGCATCTTGTTTGTCAGCCAAAGAACCTCGGTAGACTGGGATTTCATAACCTGAAGTGGTAGAATGCAGCGCTTAGGGCACGCTGGATCTGGTTTCAGAAATCGGACCCAAACAGATTGTGGGCACTGGGTCTCGACATTCCGATCATGCCGGAGGCCCAAACAGATTGTGTTTCAGAAGATATCAGTGCGGGATGATTTGCCAAACAATTCATGGGTCCAATGACATCGCCAGAGAGCTAATCATCGACCCGATCATCCAATACCTCTCACTATGGACAGCTGTTTTCCAGGATCAGCATTGGGACCGGAGAAGATTCTTTCACGTGGAAGTGAAACGACATAAGGGAACTTCTCCTCCAGAACTGCTTACCTGGCATTCTTTGAATGCAGCGTCGCTCTGTCGAGTGTGCCCAGGTTGGAAACTCTTACGTTCCTCTCAAGCACAAATTCCACACATAGCTTGCTCTGTGGGGCGGTATTGGGCTGCAGATAGATTTGCACGTGGGGGGCTGCCAAATCATGGCACATGTCCCCTATGCCTGCTCGCGGATAAGACCCTCCACCCCCTTAACCCTACAGTGCTCTTCCCGCGGACTATTTGGTTCCGTTTGCTGCGGCCAAAGGCCTCCAAAGGATCACACCCTCACCACAAAGCTCCCTGGGGCAATGTTGGTCAAGCGCGGTGTAGCAGGTACCGTGCAAGGACCGGTGGGGGAGGCCAATTCGCTATTCATGTTGTCTTTTGAAGCTTATGGCTTGAGCGGGACACACGTGTCTTTGACGCACGCAAGTCGACCCTGACATCAAATCGCCGACGAATGGGGGGAGCTGGATGGCCTGAATGGGGGAGTTTTACTAGTTTTTTTTCATGAAATTCAGCTTAGAAACAGTATTATATCTGTGAAACTGGATGAAACGTTTTTTGAAGCGCTTGTAACTAGGCAGTCACCGCTTTGGTGACTCCTGGACCATGTTTTACTCCCATATTTAATTGTAAATCTACACTGTAGGGGCTTCCCCTACGGTAATGCGCTTCAAAAAATGAAACACAATAAATCTCCAATGAAACTTCTGTGGAATGAGCGTCAAACTCGATGATGTTTTTTCTGTAATATGCGTGAAGCGCGATTAAACTTCCGCAAAAAAATCAGTAACTCGATTATACTCCTGCCGAACTCTGCAGAACATGTAGAAACATAACTTATTTTTCCATGATTTTTGGCAAAATATATGAGGTTGTGGATTGTGTGTTTTGTGTAGGTTGCAAGTTTTGTATCCAACAGCCCTTGCTCTAATTTGCGTGTTCCATTGAATATGGGTTACTTTTTCACGCCATAAGACGTGCTCTACAGTGTCCCAGCCATGTCTGAAGCCTAGAAATATAGGCATGAAATTGTTTTTGCCTCTGCAACTCAAGTCTTATGCTTTTCTACTTGTCATGCAGGATATCTGGCATCATATATGCTCCTTTCTGCCAATGAAAGATGCTGCCCGTGCTGCTTGTTTGTCTCACGCCTTTCTTTGTGCGTGGAGGTGCCATCCCAACCTCACCTTTAGTAAGAAAACAATGGGCTTCAGTGAAAGTGCGCGTAGACAGAGTAAAATAACAGGACATTACAACAGCAAAGTGGGGGATATTCTAAAAAAGCACTCAGGCAAGGATGTGAAGACCCTCAATCTTCAATTTTATGGTCCTTATAATGCCAACACCAGCTGTTGTCTTGATAGTTGGCTCCAGATTGCTGTTACACCGGGCATAGAAGAACTCACCCTTATATTGTCTTCAAACAAGGCAAACTACAACTTCCCATGCTCACTTTTATTTGATGGGAGTAGAAACTCTATTCGTGAGCTAGACATTGTAGGTTGTGCCTTCCGCCCTACCGTAGGAATTGGTCACATGAGAAACCTGACGACTCTGTCTCTGTGTTTTGTGGATATTACGGGGATGAGCTGGGGTTCCTTCTTTCCAATTCTTTTTCTTTGGAACGATTGGAACTCAGCTGTTGCAGTGAGATAATTTTCATGAAGATACCTTACCTGCAGCGCCTCAGCCACCTGAAGGTGTCCCAGTGCTGTATGCTGCAAGTGATAGAAAGCAAAGCTCCAAATATCTCCAGTTTTCACTTTGATGGTGAACAAGTACAGCTACTTCTTGGAGAAGCATTGCAAGTGCATAAAATATTCATATCACATTCCGATGTTCTTGTTTATGCTCGCACCATGCTCCCGTCCAGTACGCCAAATCTTGAAACTCTTACTATATGTTCGCTTGGTGAGGTATAATAATTTAAAACTTGAGCTGTCTATTAACTATGATGTATTATTGTATATTAAGGGTATTAATCTTTTAGACATTTCTATGCAGATGGTCAGTATACCAATGCTACCAAGCAAATTCCTCCACCTCAAATGTTTAAATATTGCTATAACTGGATGGACCTTTTCTCCTGCCTATGATATTTTTTCGCTAGTTTCTTTTCTTGACGCATGTCCTTCCTTGGAGACTTTTGACCTACATGTAAGTAACTGTTCACCCTGCATAGATATTTATTAGGGACTATATCACTTAGAGCCATACATTAAAGAATATTGACTTCTCATCTGCAGGCACCAATGAAACGCCAGAACCATGACTCTATTATTGACGATCCCTCACATTTGGGGCAGATTCCAGGACACCACTATGGCAATCTTAGATGTGTCAAGATCACTAATTTCTGCTCCAAAATGCTCCTGGTTAAGTTCGCACGTCATATTCTTGAGCATACATCGTCCCTTGAGTGCCTTACACTGGACATAACTTCGGGTGGGATTAGGTGTTCTGAGGAAAAAGCTGGTCAATGTGATGTGAGCAAGAATACTCTTGTGGAAGCTCCTAAAGCACTCCATGCTATCCGAACTTATATTGAGGGAAAAGTTCCTTCCACAGTGAAGTTAAATGTCTTGGAACCTTGCAACAGATGCCATGTTGACATTTAGGTGCCAAGCTATCATGATTACCATGTAATTTTAGATGATTTTTTCAGTCTGTCCAGTGTTAGCCCATCAAACGTGTAGGGAGCAGAACACATTTTAAACTCGTTTTTAAATGTCAAAAAACTTCGGAAAAAATGGACGCGCTTACATCTTTGCATCCTTTATGTTCACAAAGTTGTTTCACAAAAACCGACTTTTTTTATGGTCTATATAAATGTATATAAATGTTATGTGGGGCCATGAATACCAGCGCCACACCAATGGGAAGGCCACGCCCGCTGCTGATTAAGGCTGAGATATGCCTTATCTCTAGTTTAGTTATTTCCATTTAAATAGATATCAGTTTCCAAGTTTGTTAGTCTGGCTTAACCAGCAAGTCAAGATTAGATTGGTTTGTAATCGCAGGCTACTTAATGCCTTGCCATAGTACGGAATAAAGCAAGAAGGAAATAAACCTAAATATTCTAAGTCCCCGTCTCCCTGCTGTCCTCCTCCTTCCGTCGCTCTGGGGCGCAGAGGCTACAAGCCCCGGCCTCCCATCGAGCACCCCTACGACCTTAGATCAGGGTCGGGGGCAAACCTATCCTCAAGCCCTACCAGTTTGGTATCAGATTCGGCGATCTCCGCTGCTCCGCTCACCATGAATCCTGATGATAAGCTTGGCGACGCCACGGTGGCTGAGGTGCGGGAACTCATCCGCGAGCAGGTTGGCGAGCAGATCAACACGGCGGTCAAGGCTTCGTACGATAACCTCATAGCACATCTGTACTCTTATTTTGCCCCTGACGGCGCAGTGGGCAAGCTGACGGCTGACAATCAAGAGGGTCTTCTGTGCCGTCCTCCACATCTTTCCAAGATGGGAGATCCTTCATTGCCATCGGCGTCCATGGTGATGGGCAACAAGGCCAAGGCAGGCTTATACCCCCAGGAGAACGACGCCAAGGAGGGGGAACACAACAATGGGCAGTTTCGTTTCCCCAAAATCGACCTCTCTACCTATGATGGCAAGGAGGACCCGCTGCCCTGGCTGACTCGCTGTGACGAGTACTTCTCCGGCCGTGCAATTCCGGAAACGGACCGGACATGGATGGCAGCAGTTCACCTTACAGGGGTGGCTAGCCTGTGGTATCGCCACCTGAAGCACAAGCAGGGACGACCCTCATGGCCTCTTTTTGTTTCCGGCATCAACGCCCGTTTTGGTCCTCCGTCAAGAAGCAATCAGTTCGGCGAGCTCATCTCGCTCCGCCGCACAAGCACAGTGCAGGATTACCAGGAGAAATTCCTCACCATCCTATCACGCAGCGAGACGCTACCGGATGCACAGGAACGGGACATCTTCACCAACGGCGTCCTCGACCCAGTGAAGACTCACGTGGAGCTCTCCAAACCAGCAACACTCGACGAGGCCATGGACCTAGCCCGCTCCTACGAGCACCTGGCTGCAGCTTCAGTCCCAGGGCGTCCAGCCCGTTCAGGGACTACAGCTACAACACCACGAGCAACACCAGCAGAGAGCTCGGTATCAGCAGCATCCATCGGGCCAAAGTCATTCAAACGGCTGACTCCAACAAAGATGAACATGCGTCGAAGCCAAGGTCTTTGTTTCAACTGTGACGAGAAGTTCTCCGCTGGGCATCGCTGCAAGCAGCTCCTTGCTCTCTACATCGTTCCAGACTCCGATGATGAACAGGTTGACAAGCCAGACTAGGCTTAGTCACAGCCACCCTGCATTCCAGCTTGAGGACAAGCTGTTTGACGAGGGGGGGGGGGGGGGGGGGGGGGGGGGAGATGTTATGTGGGGCCATGAATACCAGCACCACACCAATGGGAAGGCCACTCCTGCTGCTGATTAAGGCTGAGATATGCCTTATCTCTAGTTTAGTTATTTCCATTTAAATAGATATCAGTTTCCAAGTTTGTTAGTCTGGCTTAACCAGCAAGTAAGATTAGATTGGTTTATAATCGCAGGCTACTTAATGCCTTGCCATAGTACGGAATAAAGCAAGAAGGAAATAAACCTAAATATTCTAAGTCCCCGTCTCCCTGCTGTCCTCCTCCTTCCGTCGCTCTGGGGCGCCGAGGCTACAAGCCCCGGTCTCCCATCGAGCACCCCTACGACCTTAGATCAGGGTCGGGGGCAAACCTATCCTCAAGCCCTACCAATAAAAGATAAATTTTGGTGTTAAAATAAGACTTTTCATGAGACATTTTTTGTTTTTTATACACAAGTCACGATAAATATTGGTTTCTCGCGAAACTATACGTGCCCACACAACAATTCAAAATGTGTTTTTCTTGGTAAAGCCAAAGTGAATTTCTAGAATTGGTGTGTTTGGATCGCGTTCTGGCTTCCTGCCCGAAGCAGCATCGAACATGCCAACTCTACGGAGCCAAATCCGTGAAACGGGCCGATTTGCATGTACAAACCGTGGAGTAGCACGTAATTACAACGAGAATGCCACCACCAAGTGACAAGATGACCTTCTATTCTATTTCCCCTTGTTTCATGCCGTCCTCATCCTTCGTCCCTCATCGCCGTGCATCTCAACCTCAAGCCGCGCCCCGCATCCCATCCTCGAGTCGCGCTCTCCTCCTCCAGCAAGTCTTCGCCGGCGACATTCCTCGACCTCCTCCAGGCGCTGCTCCGATCATCACTACGCCGATCCTGACCCACTCCCTGACTGCACCTGAGTCCCGACACTACCTCCATCCTCTTCCCCTGCCACATCTCCAACATCCACACGCGCACCCTGAGCACGCCGGTGAAGGCGCAGCCGCTCTGTCTGCCACTTTCACTATTCTCAGCAGTTCCTTCCTCTCCTGGCAGTTCGATCGAGTCCGAGCTCACCATTGTGACCAGCTCGTGATATCGTTCCGAACGAGGTTGTTCTTGGGAGGTCACTGTGGAATTGGATTGAACTCTTGCCCTCACCTCTAGAGCCACATCTAGCGCACCATGTTGAAGTGGTTCCTTCAATATTTGTATGCAAAATAATGTGCTAATCCTCTCACAGCCATTGGATCTAATAAAGGGAACACATGTAGATCAATGTAACCTAACGGCATGGCTAACGTCGTGTATACCATGTGCATGTTACAATCCATTTAGCAAATCAGTACCAACTATGTACCCCCACGTCTCAAAATCCAATTGGGGAGGAGGTTCAATAACCCTTCTAGTTCTGTTTTCCTCCCACTCACTCGTTTCGAAAGAAACTCTTTCTCAAGAAAGGATCCATTCTTAGCAACAAAGATTTTGCCTTTGAAACTGTGATGGAAGGTATACCCAATAGGCAACAGTTTCCTTAGGGTATCCATCCTATGAAGACGCACTTCCCGCTTTGGGTTCGAGCTTATCAGGTTGTAGCCTTTTGACATAAGCATCGCATCCCCAAACTTTAAGAAATGATATCTTAGGCTTCTTGCCATGCCATAACTCATACGGCGTCGTCTCAACGGATTTAGATGGTGCCCTACTTAAAGTGAATGTGTAGATGTCTCTAATGCATATCCCCAAAATGACATTGGCAAATCGGATACAGACATCATAGAACGCACCATATTTATAAATTACGATTACGACGTTCGGACACACCATTACATTGTGGCGTTCCAGGTGGCGTGAGTTGTGAAACAATTCCACAAGTCTTCAAATGCATGCTAAACTCGTAACTCAAGTATTCATCTCCACGATTGGATCGTAAAAATTTGATCTTCTTGTTAGGATGATTTTCACTTCATTCTCGAATTCTTTGAACTTTTCAAAAAAAATAGACTTGTGTTTCATTAAGTAGATGTACTCATATCTACTCAAATTATCAGTGAAGGTTAGGAAGTAACGATATCCACCGTGTGTCGAAATGTTCATCGGTCCACACACATCGATATGTATGATTTCCAACAAGTCACTTGCCCTTTCCATCGTACCGGAAAAAGGAGTTTTAGTCATCTTGCCCATGAGGCATGGTTCACATGTGGCAAATGATTCTAAGTCAAGTGACTCCAAAAATCCATCAGTATGGAGTTTCTTCATGCGCTTTACACCAATATGACCTAAACGGCAGTGCCACAATTATGTGGTATTATCATCATTCATCTTGCATCTTTTAGCATCAATGTTACGAATGTGCAAATTACTATCGAAATTCAACAAGAATATACCATTTAAAATTGGTGCACCATAAAAGATATTACTCACAGAAATAGTTGATTAAGCGAATTGGCTGGGAGCGGTCGACACCAGGCGACGGCCCCCAAATCGGTGCGGCGTGGTTGATTTGGGGCGTCGGCGACTCGGTGGTGGCTTCTCGCCGGCAACTAAAAGCGAGATAGGCTGGACATTTTAGCTTTTCCAGCCGATTCTCCGAAAACGGCAGCTAGATGGAGGAATGGGGAAGGAAGTCACGCCGGGCTGAAATGTCCCTCCCACCAACTGTTTCCTCTCACAACTGTTTCCTCTCAATACAGGGCACCATCGTGTGGGCCACGGAAACTGTGTTTTTTTTGTTCGAAGGGGCGAATTTTCGGCAGGATGTTTGTGAGTTATGTCCAGAACATTTTTTCCACGAAAACTGTACTCGACGATTAATTTTCTTTCAATTCCTCACGGGATGCTCTAAAGGAAGTCAAGGACAGCGTCAACTCAAGAAAACACTATCTACTACAGGCCAAAGCCTAGTAATCAGCTATTGTCTATATCTGACGTTAATATTTGTATTGTCCATATTGTAGCAGGTAGGTGGAGTTCTGTTCACGTGATCACTTTGTTTCAGTTACGGCAAATGCACAAGGTGTCCACCTTGAATGAGGCTTCGCGTCCAACGAGAACTTCTGCAGATGCAACAAAAGGGACTGAGCCAATGAGATGTTAACTGCTGGTAGGAAAGTAGGAGCTAGTATAGCTACAAAAAGAAAACTGGGTTATCAATATTTCCCCCTCATTTTTCAGATGATACTCTAAGAAAAGCAATGCTCCATGATACAAGCTACACTGTGAACCAGCCATGCTGCTTCTTGTCCTGGGCCATCTTGCAGATCTCCCGCGCCGTGTTGAAGATGCCTAGTGTTGGCTTATTGCAGACAAAGCACTTCTTGTTCTTCGAGTGGTGCTGAAAATCAGAAGATGCATATGGTCAGAATTTCTCAATATAATCAATAATCATCGAGCTCTGCATGTAAGTGACAAATCACTGATTAATAGGCTGCAACTGATTACGTAGATAAAAGAGAAGTTGCATGCTTCTCCAATTGTGATTAAGTAAGAAAAAAACAGATAAAGCATAATATATTATCAAGTGTCTCCATATAGTTAAACTGGGATCCTAGTTAAATTAACCAAAGGAGACTTGTCATTACAGTTGTAGAACAAAAGTCGATCAGGACAATTCTGCTGCAAAGTTATATGATTTGTCAGTCTTTAACAGTATTGCCATGTTTAATTGACTTTGGACTACTAAAAGCTTGTCTCTGTTATGCTCAGATGCTATGAAAAATACTGTTTATTTTTATTCTTAACATACTCACCTTGCATTTGTGCGGACATGATCAGAGACCAAAGCTATCTCAACTGTTTTGAAATGACTCTTCAAATTTCTAATACTTTTTTTATGTGCACATCAATTTTAGAGTTGGTGAAACCAGCATACACTTTTTGGAACCATTATTATATTTTGGAAGACAGGATTGGTTCAAATCGCAAGGGGTGCAACTGCCAAAACCTCAATGAAGCACCCAGAAGCAGAATTGGACGTGGTGCTTGGACAATACATTATCTTGGGTTCTAGGGCCAAAGTCTAGTTATGGGGTAGGTATATCCAGCCAGTTCTAAACAACAATCAAATCTATTACTTCACCATTTTCAAAGGTTCTCTTCAAGTGATCAACTTCCGTTTCAAGATGATTTCTACATCTAATTCATTTAATTATGCAATTCTTTACAGCTTCTGGAGAAGATATATTTCTAGGAGAAGAAATCTATCGACAGCTAAGTACTAATAGTGCTAAGGTTACACACAGAAAGGATGAATCGCCTATATTATATTTGTAACAATACGCTTCCTCCATTTAAAACTGATTAGCAGTTTGCTTTAACCCTGACCAGTGATACTTCAATTGTTTAACCCTGGAGTCAGGTCCTCCACGGCCACTTAGCAAAAACTCTATTTTGGGGGGATTTGTGTACCGAAATTGGTCTCATGGCTTGAAGAGAAGCAGCCTGCACGTACAAAAGACTTAGATAATGAGAAGATCATTTTATGGGTAATTAGACTTAACCTTGCATCCAGAATAGAACAGCCAGTCAATCTTACCCGGCCTAGATCAATTATAGTTAAGAAATATAGGCTCAGCGTTATTGCCGTCTTTGTGCAATTACTCAGTAACTCTTGGGTAGCTAGACCACATTTCATAAGAAAACTCCTAAGATTTTTGTTAGTCCCTGTGTCCATTTGTTTTGGGCATACTACGAACAGCAGTGCAGATAGTCCAGGTGATTAGGTGCGTTAATAATTACCCTAGGGACTAAACCCGCCAGATTCCCATGCGATTGGGCAAGAAATTTGCATGCGTGTACTAACCACCTCCTCCACATTTATCCCTCAAAAAGCTACTCGTTTTTTCCGCGTGCTGGTTGGCCAAAAAGTTCAGTCCAATTTTTCCCCCACAGGAGTCAAGCGCGCCCTTGGTCTTGCACAAATGGACATACGGAGTACTCCATTTCTATGTGGATTACATAAACCCTCGAATGTTGTAGACCAGAGATTACAATGTATCCATGCGCTTGAGGTGGTTTTTATTGCACATATCTAGCATGAAAAGTGAAAAACATACATAGGAACAACAACAGGAAGAGATGTTTAGTTGGGCCTACAGTTTCCCTGCTTTCGCAGGCTCTACATACATTCCGGACGGGATGAAATATATCTACACTACAACAAGACTAGATTTGTGGCACATATGTCGTCTAGGTTTCCAAACACCTTGCTCACATTCCCTAAAGAAGCAGCTAACCATCCTAGAAAACCCTCATCACCTCCCACCCCACTAACCCAATTTTTTACGATTCTAGTCTACCCAATACATTTATTTACTTGTTCCTGATGCCTCTGTGGACATGTATTTTCTCCATATATAAAAGGGTAAACACTTATTTGTTAGCATGTGCATTTGAATCCCATTGGACCTCTCTATATATGTAATATACTACTGCACACACGGAGGGGCTGTATGATAGTCCCCTATGCAGCCAAATAAAGCTCTGGCCCGCAAAAAAAAAGTCAAATAAAGCTCTGTAGACTCCAGGAGGACAGGTACACCGATCTGATACTATTTCAATTCTCAAACGATCGTCTGTGAATTAACATTTCAACTAAACATTCATGTTGTCTCGCCAAATACAAATAGGGAGGATAATTTATAAGAACTCAGAGATCAAATATCCACTTGGATAATACATAGCTATATGTTATATGGGCCATATGGCTGATGTTTGCACCAACAAAACATTCAGTTACCAAAAATACAATCAGCTAGTATGATATAAAGAAATTTGTCTCTTATATTCAGCTAGTATGAAGTAGAAGTCTTTAGCAAGTGCTAATGTTTCAATAGATCATGTGGAAGAAGCAGCAGATTTAGCTGATGACACTTCTAGTGCATAAAAGTTCAATCAAAGTCAATACATGAGATAGGTGATGTATTATGATGAATGCTAAGTTCTGATCCTATTTTTACATGGTTATCTTTTGTTATCTCTTTCAACGGTTCTTGATTTTACGAAGGATGATTAGAATATTCATGCAATTTTCCTCCACCAGACACATCAGCAGAACAGCAATTAACGAAAGCATCGGCCATTATCTATCCAGAATTCGTTTGGATGAAATCTAATTAACTGGTCCAACAAGAAAACTTAATCATTTAACAAGTATATTACAAAGCACATAAGAAAGATCCATAGAAGCATGACGCACAGTTTGGTCTTAGTTGACCCTCTAATTTGAACAAAAGAAACAGCTAACTTTCCACTTCATAGCCAACAGCTCTTCCATCACTAGCCTACCAACCTTAAATTTGTAATACGGAAAAAAAAAGTTGATGCAAAATCAAAAGGTAGACAAAACTTATAACAGTTACTACCATATAGCCCATTTTCAGCTCCACATCAAACAATCATGGTTCCATACTAGATCACTATCCATATGAGCATATGACAGCCAAGCAAATGAATAGATTTTCAACATGACAAACTTATCGATTGCACAGATGATAGGCATAATTAATTATAAACGCAAAAGCATATCAAATTGCGGCCGACCTTCAATGCACAGTGATCGCAGAAATAATGCTTGCATTTTGTGACCACCGGATCAACAAAAGGCTCCTTGCACAGAAAGCAGGCAAATGGCAGTGCTTCCTCGTCATCCTCTTCTGCCTCGCCATCGCTCCCAGCCATCTCACACATCGCTATGCGTTGTTTGCGGGCTTTCTTGGCCTCGTCGTACTCCCTCTCGAGTTGCCACCCGGACTTGTAGTCGCCTCTGTCATGCATGAACTTGCAGGAATCGCCGTAGCCACAGTACCCCGTCTCCTTGTAGTCCTTGCAGATGTCTGGCTGGTAGTCGAACCGCGTCGAGAGGCGTATGTGAGCCGACGCCCGCAGCGGGCCGTGCGCGCCGCCGGCCTTCTCTGCGGACACCGTCTGCTCCCGCCGAATCCAGCCTTGTGATCCATGTACCCGTTGATCCCCTTGTAGACCTCCCCGGAGGAGGAGGCGGATGGGTTCTTCTTGAGGACGCCTCAGCCTGCTTGAGCTGTCGCTCGCGGATGGCGCGCGCGTCGCGGTCGTACGCCGTCTCCGTCTCGAGCGTCGCGGTGGCACGGTTTTCGGTGGAGAACTGGATTCCTGGACGACTCGAACTGGAACAGGCGGGACTCAGAGGAGTTGTAGGCGGAGGAGAAGAAGACTTTTTGGTATTAGACGGCGGCTTCTTGGAGCGCGCGGCCGCGATGGCGCCGGAATCATCGTCGCCGCCACCTTCTTCGTCGTCGGAACCGGCAGACGCTGCGGGACGCTTCCGAATATTCTTCGGTGGCTTCCGAGCAAAGTGGCACACCGATGCGGAGCCGCTGGCCCTGGGCTCGCCGCCGCCGTTGGACATTGGGGGTGGGTTAGGGTTTGGAGCTTCCTGATCCTGAGTATGTCTGGATAATAATCTCTTCAGTTAGGCATCGACTGTGACTTGAAATAGGCGAGTGCGCACCTGAAAACATATAATGGAGCCCGTGTCCGTTTTTTCAAAAATTCAAAATTGATATTTTTAGTTTTTAAAAATCGATCAAAATATCCCGGATATAGATATTGTCGAGATCTACAATCATGAAAAATTTCAACTCTAAATTTGTTATATTTTGGGCTGCACAAAAAAGACAAATTAGTGGATCTCGGTGGTATACAATACAATCGTTTCAAAATTTTGAATTTTTTCTCAATTTGTCTTTTCGTACAGACCAAAATCAACGAATTTTAAGATAAAATTGTGCACGCTTGTAGATCTCGACACTCTCTACATCTGTGATTCGTTTCGCAATTTTTGGAAATTTAAAAATGTCATTTTGATTTTTCAAAACAAAAAAGGGCTCCATGTAGCCCGGATTCCAAAAGTCTACACTCCTTGCGCACCGCTATATTAATATAGCCACCACACCGTACAAATGTGAGACTACTGTTCGGGCAAACAACATAATCAAGTTCAAGAGAAAGAACATGAGAATGAAAAGAGAAACTAATGTCAACAACGCCAGATCAACGAAAGTGAAGATGTCCCGCAATCGCTGCGCCCACCAGAGAATTCGCACCATATTACTAAGCCTCCGAATTATCGCGTACCAAGCAACACCTTCAAAAAGGAATGCGACGATGACGACGCTGCTGCCCGGACTGACCTAGGATTTCTCCCGGTACATAGAGGGACTTGTGGAGGGTACACCCGACGCCCTTCAAGAAGGACGGCGGCGCCCGCATCGAGTGTGACAATGGCTTCTTTTATCTGTTTAGACAGCATAGTGGGTATCACAGTTCTGTTTAACAAAACGCCGATGTGGTAGACAATTAGAGAAGAGAGAGAATTAGAGTATATTTTCGCCCAAACTTTTTCCATATATTCTCAATCTAACCATTTTCAATTTTTGTAGCCTTATGCCGGGAAGATCATGGATTCTAGCGTATTTTCCAAGTTCCTCGTCAAATACTGTATGTCACCGTGACTAAATAGCGATGGAAGGACAATCGATGAGCCCGCTTTCTCATCCAAATCGAGAATATTACCCGTCTCTTCTTTTCATCATTGGCTACCATGGTGTGTATAATGATGCAATCTAACATAATATGATGGATATCGCCCCGGTCATATAAACGTGTCAGGACGTCGTAAAATAGACCATCGCGCAGTCCTGCCATCGTGCTCGGGAGAAATCTCTACTACTAATAAAAGAGCAAATATATTCTTTGCTACAGCCACCCGTCTAACATACACAAGCAACAGGGAGTAATTAAAACCTCACGATCAGGCCCACTAATATGGATCTCACCGTCAAGATAACAACTAGCCCTCACCGTGTGTACCCTTAGCAGTTTAAGATGGCGGACGAAAACTCTGCCATCCGCGTCCGCACCGCACTGATAAGCTAATCAGGCGTTGATGTCGCCTGCTCCCCCGATGCCCTCGATCCCTCTCTCTCTCCCCACTTCTCTGCCACCCCTCCCTCCCGAACCTCTCCTCCACGCCGGCGGCGGAGAGCGACGAGCGCAGATTGTGGCCTAGCGCACCAGGCAGCGAGCGACGACCGATCAACGTACGACATCGTCGGATCCGGCCACCGCGGAGAACACGACGCCCTGAATTCTGATTCTCTGCCCCCTCCACGCCACCGACCGCCTGTCAGGCCTCCGACTCCCATGCCGCCGCCGGGTAATCCTCTATTTTCCCCTCTCCCATGCAGTAGCGTACATAAGCCACCTCCTGATTTTTGTACGCCCGTCGCGAGTAGGCCAGGGCTGTTGCTCTATCGGGCTTTTAAGAAGTGCGTTTAGGGTCAAAATGTTTTTACCAAAGCGTATTGTGTTAGTGCTGATGCGGTTATTCCTAGACCAGGCGCTTCTGGTACATATTTCTTCAGACTTTTGAAGTGCAAATGGTTCAATTTATTGACATAATCAGCACATTTTAAGACTTTAGATGAGGCATATTTTAAGACTTCAGAGAGGGAGAATGCCTACAGATGGAAACCTCATATCAAATGTTGACTTGTTCTATTTGGTGGAAAATATATCTTTGATCTTGCTGGTATGAGGATTTCCTAAAATTAGAGCATCTCTAACAGAGCCCTCAAACCGTAAAAGTCCGGCGAGTTCACGGGCCGAGGCCGGTTTTGTGGCCATAGCAGAGCCCGTAAAGGCGGCTCGGCCCGTAAACCGGATAAGGGCGCCTGTGAACGTGCACCGCAACCCTCTATTTATGACGCGCGAGGGCCATTTCACGGCTCGAAACCCTCACCGACCGCCGCCGCCGACGAGCAATCCGCCCCCCGCACCACCGCCTCGACGCGCGATTCAGCCACCGTGCTTGCAGATCCAGCGCCGCCGCCGAGCTAGGATGGCCCCAAGAGGGAGCTCTCGCCGCCGCTGCCGGGCGACGACCTATTCGGCGGCGATTACTTCGATGCGCGGCGGGCGCAGCTTGTCCGCTCGGACGGCGCGCGGAAGCGCAACTCGCGGCGGTACTCGAATGACAACGAGCCTGTGCCGCCGTGCTCCGCGTCCGCCATGTCGAGGAGTTCGACCGTCTCCGGTGGGAGCGCGAGCTCGTCTCCGCAACGGCGGCGAGGGCAGCTCCTCGGCGCCGCCGCCAGCGCTTCCTCCGCCAGAGGAGTACGACCCCAGCAGCTTCGGGGTGACGCTCGCGGCAGAGGACTTTGTCCGCGACGAGGACCTCGACCACATCATGGCGGTGGTCAAGCTCCGCTCCGAGCAGGAGGCGGCGGAGCGCATTGCGCAGCTCGCCCGCGACCAGGAGATCAACCATATCTTCCTGCACCAGGGGCTCGAGCACGACCGCGTCGCCATGGAGAAGAAGGCGGCGTGGGAGGAGGTCGCGGCGATGGTCATCGACCTCGTCTCCGACGACGAGTGAAGCTCCACCGCCGCTGCGTCGCCGCCGCGCCCGAGGCTCCGGTGAGCCTAATTTTGGAATTAGGGTTAGGGCGGCGACGGTTTAGGCTAGATTGTACTTTTGGTTAGCATAGTTTGTATGTAATCCGTATGAATCGATCAAGAACTCGTGTATGCAATGGATCGACGAAGAACTCGAGTTTGTTCCCGCCAAAATTGCTAAGTTTACAGTTTCGTTTAAGGTTACTGCTATGCGCCGCGCGAATTTGGGAGGAAAAATGAATGAAACTCGAACTGCAAAACGCGTTTGAGGTTTCACGTTATAAGGGCTCTATTAGAGATGCTCTTAGTTGCTACTGTCTGCACGCCCTTATCTATTGTGCTTGAATATTAATTTCTGGTTTACCAAAGTAGATCCGTTGTTAACTAGATATAGTTACCGAGTCTCTTGATGAGAAGTTAATCAAAGAAAATTAAAAAAGGAATAGACATTTTTTATATTTGCCAGCGATCTCAAAATTCTTGCTCACTGTGAAAGAGGTAAGCTTATGTTTATTATTGGTTTCAATTTCCGCTTCTTCTTTTCCGTGCGGGATTGTGGATATGTCTCATGAGCAAGCTAATTAACACCCATTACATACTTTTTATGTTGACGGATGGTGGAAATTCTGTTGTATGGATGAATGCTTCATGTACCATCATACCAGGGAGCGAATAAATTTTGAGAAAGTAAGCTCAATGAAACAAAAAATATTTTGTTTAGCTGAATTACATAATTAACATGTTGATATACTCTCGCTTTATTCGTAGCATTTGTAGCCAGATGTTTTTTGCTCTAATTTGCCTCTTGCTATGTTGAATACCGAAATATAGTGATATGTCAGAAAAAAGTTGTGGCAAATCCAAGCTTAGGCTATTTAAATCTTACCATATTGTATTGTTCTTTATTTTGTAGCTACCTATAATCATAAACATTAAGTGCAGATCACGATTATCGTTTGGGGGTGTTTGAAGTCTTGCATGAATTGCCAAGATTGAAGGTTCTTCTCCATTCCTTATTTTCTCTAAATCTGTTGCCTCTGCTACATTTGATCCACACGCCGCTGTAGTTCTTGCGCCATGTAGCATAATGATGTGAGATTCTGCTGCTTCATGTATTTATGAGAAACATTGTGTACCGATAAAACAGCTTTTGTTAAGTAGAATTTTAGTCATAGATTTGGGTTATTTCGTGTTGCACGTGAAAGAATTTCTGAAGTTCCTTTTGGTTGCAACAAATTACACAATGGTTCGACTAAGTAGTTAGTTTGTGTAACTGATCAAACCAACTGCTTAATATATTTGATATTTTAATGGTACGTCATTCATTAATATCCTGCATTGCCGTGCATGAAAGGAACAGAAGTAAATTTGCCCTGCATCGTTACTGTTTGCATACATGATTTTTTTACTATCGATTCTAGCATTGTCATGTATCATATTCCAGTTAAACAAACACATGGTTCAGAGTTGCTCCAAGTAATACAATGACGGTGGGATTTACACTATTGTTTGCTGGACAGACATTTAACTATGTGTGTGCTGGATTAAATTGTTCAGTCATCATTGTGACATGATATGATATCTAAAATCGTAGTGCGCTAACCTGTTACCTAACATATTTGGGGTATGTTATTTCTTTAGTTTCATCAGCTTGTGCTAAAGCATCATGCTGACCTTTGCCGATCCTATGTGAGGAGCTTTGGTACTATCAACTCTTATATTCCGAGGGTATATTTGTATGGCTATTTGATTCTCAATTGTTTGCTCTTGCATAAACTTCAAACTATATTTCTACAGCGTTTTGGAAGCAGAGGTACGAGAATTACTGCATGGTGGATGAGGTAGAAGATGACGGAGACGCAGGCATACTTGGTGTGGCCGGCAATCGAGTAGGAGCCTCCAGAAGTTAAACTCGGAAATTGATTGTAATTGTGTGTCGAGTCGATTGCCGGACAAAAATCAACCCTCTGTTCACTTTTTTTTTTTTGCACATCAACCCTCTGTTCACTAGAGAACTGAAGGACTATAGCAGAGCGTTTTTATCTGTTGAGATTTGTTATGTTAGACAAGCTACTTTTATTGCACATGCATGCGCACAATAAGTTTTGCTGAAGGACATGTTCGTGCAAAAACAAGTATCAAACCCCATCGGCATGATATGAATAATGCCCATTTTTCTTCAGTTTCACGTGTCACAAATTCTTGGTGGAGAGTTTTGCACGATTCTCTCTTTATGACAATGGTTTGTACAACTTATTTTCCCATGAGTCTCACGTCTCACTACAATATTGTGTTTTTTTTTACAAAACAATCTTGTTTTGTTTGTTCAAGAAACAAGGAAACGGTTCATATATATGCTATCTGATTTGTTTCTAATTTCATGCACTTACGAAACGATGCTTTGTGCATCAACTTTTTAAGATAATGTATTGTATAATGCACATGTAAGATTGTAGTGAACTGATAGAAGCGATTCTTGGGAGGAAGGCGTTTTGGCTCCCGGGAGCACATGCTCCCGGTATGTTCAAAAAAATAAAACAAATTGAAAACTTTTCAAAAAAATCCGGAAAAAATCATGCACGTACCTGACGATGTCACGCACAACCGTGTCAAATTTCGCACCGAAATGGCATCCTATGCTTGAATTTTCTGTCAGAAATTTTGTCATTTTTGCACAGGGCGCATACGATGTCGTTTTGGTGCGAAATTTGACACGGTCGTGCGTGACATCGTCAGGTACGTGCATGATTTCTTTTGAATTTTTTTTGAAAAGTTTTCAATTTATTCTATTTTTTTGAACATACCGGAAGCATGTGCTCCCGGGAGCCAAATTGAATTTCCGTGATTCTTGGTACATATTTGAAGGAAGATGAAAATGAAGCTAAAGACATATGTCCCTGCCATAGAACGAGCCATTCTTGATTGCATACATAAGCTCTTTTACTTAGTAGTAGCTATTTTTCAGTTCCGCTTCAAACTAGGGTTGAATGATAATATGTTGCATCTATGTGATAAAATATAAATGAAGAGTAGGAGCCGTGCGTTGCACGTGCAATTTTACTAGTATTGCCAAAAAACTCATTCAGATACCGTTCGATAGTTCTCCGTTCCGTGTGATGCCTTACCAGTTTGCTGTAGAACCAAAAGTAGAGCCCCAAAATTGTCAGTACTATGGTCTAGATGCTCAAAACATAGCTTCATATGCAGTGAAACACAGTCGGGTGGTTCCGTTCTGAAAATCCTTGGAGAAGGTACAAGGAAAGTAAGCAGCGCACACCGGAGTCGCTGACGGATACACCGTACTTCCTGTTCTTCTGGGTGAACCTCACGATCTCAACCCGATCTTCTGGGTGAACCTCACGAGTCACGACCTCAACGAGCTTGCCGAGGTAGAAGTGCGGTGGAGGAGACTGGTTAGCGCAGGAGTTCATCAGTGCGCCGGGGCACTGCTATGGTGGCGAGGTGGCCGCCGGCCGGACATGTGCCACCTGTTGAGGGCGCCAGATCTCGGCATGATTCAAGTGTGGCCGCCGACAGGATGGACGGAGGGCGAAGGTAGGGGATTGAAGCTGCAGGGCAGGATTGCAGATGGAAACCAATTTTAAGTGAAAAACCGGTGAAAATCACGAAAAAAAATATGATTAAAAGTTTTTTATAATTTTCTCAACAAAAATACATTACGTTGGGAAAGTAGAGTTGTAGCCTACCATGAGTACAAAAAAATCAAATAATATTATAGGGCCACACACATACTTGAGAAATTTTGGACGGTTACAAATTTCTAAGAAATTCTGAACAATTTCAATGCACTTCTGACACAACTTAGATGAGTACAAGCGAACCTGAAATTAAAAAGGGGGGGGGGGGGGGGGGGGGGGGGGGGGGGATACGATTACTTTCTAAGTAAGAGTGACGTTCATATTTTTTTTATATATGATTAACATTTTCTAAATCGGTTAACCTTTTTTAATATGCGATGAACTTTTTTCAATACATGACGACCTTTCTTTAGAAACACAATGTTGTTTTAATATGTGAACACATTTTAAAATACAAGATAAATAGTTTTAACCATGCGGTGAATATTTTTCAAACACCAGGTAAATAGTTTTTAAACACTTTTAAAGATTATAGGAATTTGTTTCTAAAGTGTTTCAAATCTATTTGTTATAACATTTCAGCAATTTTGAGACAACATGAACAATATTTAGACAATATGAACATTTTTTAATGGATTTTACTTTTGAAGATCATGGAAAGAATAATGTGGTGGGTTGAGAGTCACCTTCCCTCTTGAAAAAAACACCCCTTCCCTTTCGCGACCCGCGCCACCCCCGCGGCGGCCGGGCTGCGCCTCCGTCCGCCCGTCTCCACCTCCCTCGCACTCCTCCCTGCCGCCGTCGCCGGTGCCCTGCGCCGGCCCTTGGCCGGGCGGTGCCGGTGGCGGCGGAACCTCGGCCGTTCCCCTTCTGGTTTGTGGCGGCGCGGGGCAAGCCATGGGCCAGGAGGTGCAGCTCGGCGGCGCTGGTCCGGCGCGGCGGCGGGGTCTCCCTGGTGCAGCGCGGATGGTCGACGTGGTGGTGGTGCTGCTGTTGGTGGCAGCGGCGGCGGTGGTGAAGTTCCGGCCCGCCAGGCCCAGAACAGGGCCCTTTGGGCCCGATCTGGCGAAGGGCGAGTTTGCCTCGTTGCCCCCGGTTTGGCTGCTGAGCAGCTCGCGATGGAGATGACATCGATGACGCCACCCCTGCTGCAGCGTGGCGATGGGAGCTTCATGGACCCGGTTGGGTCCGGCCGAGCCTGTGGACCGATCTAGAGGGTAGCGGCGGTGGCGGCCTACGTGCAACAGCATGGCGGCGGGGACTTTACGAGCCCCGGGCTCGGCCGGGCCTGCTTGGCCTGGTGTGTCCCTGCTACCGTGTCCGGTCGGCACCCGCCGATGGCGGTGGAGGACGTCCTCCAGGTGGATGCGTTGTTGCCGCCCTCCGGTTCCAATAGCTCGGTGTGCTCTTGTCGTAGCGTCTGGTCGGCTACCGTCTATGGCAGTGGAGGTTGTTCCCTCCCGGATGGTTGTATTTCCAAAATTATGTGCTTCCAAAAATGTGGATATCTGTATGCTATCTCCTACCTATTTTTTAACCTTGATATTTTGCATGTATTTACAACTCTATTTTATAAACTCCTATTATCACTCCATTTGGAAAGAACACTAGTGGGAAAATATATTACTCCACATATTTCTCCTTATCAAACCTTTTGAAAACCATCAAGTTATGAGTTGAGATACTTTTAAACATCATCTTGTCATGATTGAGTGTGATCACTATTTCACAAGATTGCATTGTTGATTATGGACATTGTGGTATGACAAATTTTTGTGGTTTGACTTGTGTGGTCTTGGTTGTGTTGTTGATCTTTTGGTGTTTGTGTTTGCTTGTGTGATTAATTAACCCAATTGCATAAAAAGAGATTAAAGGCATTGGCATCTCAATTGGATTGTGACCCAAATTAAAACAAGACCCTAAATATCTCCAAGGGCCTAGGTTCAAAAATAATTCAAGAAAAGATTATTTTCCACTTCTCCCTCCTATCTATTTCACTATTTGTTAAAACAATTATTTTTTTTATGAAAATTCCATAAAAGAGATGACATGATATTCATCTCACCTTCTAATCACTTTCTCTCTCAAAAATATAGTTCACAATTAAAAATCATTTTTTGAATTATTAAATCCTATTTCTCTTCTTTAACTCTTAGGGAATATTAAAAACCCTAATTTTTCTTCACACTAAAAATTCAGGGAAAATACACAAATCTCCTTACATTATTCTAAGACCAAATACCAACTCAATTCATCAAAAATAAAATAAAAATCCCAGCCAGGCATTCTGTCGAACACCTGGTGGGCAAAAAACCTAATTGACTAAAACCAACTAAAATTTTGAGCTAAAACAGTAAAAAATTGGTGCCCTCTCTCCCTCTGTCACACCCCTGCAGAGCTGAACCACTCGAGTACCAGTCTTTTGGCCGTTTCCCTCTGGATTTCTTCTCTCTCTCCCCTCTTCGGTCACCTCATGGGGGCAGGAAGAAAACGAACACGCAGCAGCCCGAGGCCGTGCCACTGTGATCCCCTGTCCCTCCTCTCGTCATTGGGCAACGCCAGCGCACGCCGATTTCCTTCTGCAGCTCATAATCGCGCCGCCCAGTCCGCAGCCGTCATGCACGTGGGTGCCAACGACGTTCTCCGCCGTGCCTGCACTCGAGCACCCACCGCTCGGCACACCCACTCACCATCCACGCCTCGGCCCCGCAGACACCCCGACGTCACTCCCCTGGCCCATGCGTGCGTCAGCAAAGTGACGAACACCTTCTGTGCACGCCGTGAACCACCACCCCGAGCTCACCACACAATTTTCCCGCGCACGCCTCTGCCCTAAAACCCTAGAGCGCGCGAGAGAGACGATGCAGCACCGTTTTGCCCGCCAATGGCGAGGTTTCTCCCGCTCTCCCGCACCCGCTGCACCTAGCCCACCGTACACCGCCCCGGGCCTATAAAGAGGCACCCCGAGCCTCTCCCTCACCTCGCACCCTTCCTTCTGTCTCTTGTTGTCCCTAAAGCTTAAGCGAGAGAGAGAGAGAGAGAGGGGAGTGTGTGCCACTAAGAAATGGTTTGCCTCAATTTTCTCATTGTATTCCTCCCTCTAAATAGGTGTTGTGCCAGCTGCTGGCCTAATAGTCAACTATCGGTCACATCGCTGCGACGTGACCGGCCATACTCTGTCTATCTGACTCGTCATTGTTGACGACGTCATGACTAGGAAAACACTGTAGGTGACGTCTAGCATGTCCTATCTACCTACAATGTACTGGTGCAGACGCACCACATCAGAACACAGGCTACGGGACAAAAGTCCTCGCACCCGAAGAGCCTGGCGAGTGCTTCGATCCGGGACAGGCCCCGGAGTCGAACACCTCCTCGACTTGGGATAGACCCCGAAGTCGGCACCCTCTAAGTTATCGACTCCTCCACCTCACTCGATGGATTGTCGACTGGACACACAAGCCTATTCCAACATCTCTACCTTGCTCTACACTCTCTTCTCCACCCGCCCCTGCACTCCGGTCAGCTCGACGCTGTGCCTGGCCGAGGAGCTCCTGCTCGACCCGGCCACGGCCGTGTGAAGGTCGCCGCCGTCTAGCCCGCTATCCCTCGCCATCTCCCTCCCTTCTGCACTTTCTGGAGCCACTCCTCACTCCCGCGCGTCTTTGCCATGCCCAGGTTCACCAGGAGCTCGACGAGAAGCCGGCGATGCGCGTCCACGGTGAGCTTCCCGTACCAGCCAACCAGGCCGTCCCCGACACCATCCGCACCATCCTCGGGACGCCCTCGACCCCCTCCGCCGCCCTACATGCTCGCCGTCACCTCCTAGCCTCCCCACGGTGAGAAATCTAGCCGCCCGAGGCCTCCCTCTCCTTTTCCTGTGCGTCCCCACGTCGGGAGGCAGAAGACGCACCCGAGCCGTTGATGTTTAGATCGACGGCCGGATGGATGCATGACCCCTTCTAATCCTGGCCCTTTAGATTAGATCCAACGGTGGTGTACCCTTTCACTTTATCCATCTCACTGACCGGTGGGCCCCGCCCGTCAGGGTTTTCAAATTTTTCCGATGCGGGAAGAATCCCGAGGGCCGGCCCATTTAGCCAATTTCATCCCGGCCTTTTTTCCATTTACTTCAATTCCTGAAAATAATCAAATCTAGAGCCATGGCAGAAAATAAATAACTCAAAATCTGTAAGTGCAAAAATTATGAATCAAAATTCTCTAGAAATATTATGAAATTACCTAACCAATGGCACTAGCCCCATGTGATTTAGATTAATAACAAATGCATGGTAAAATGATTAGTACAGAAGGTTTATTTCCTAAACTTGTTTGTTTCTGATACTCTAAAACTCCAAATGACATGAGGTCAATTTTTTTATCTTAGTATTGTGAAATCTTAGCTTCCCTTAATTTGGTAGAATTTTTGGAGCAACAGAAACTCAGTAGCAATTCAGATAGTGTTATACCCTTTTCTGTAGTATAAATTTTATAGAGGAATAATTATGTACTCAAATGGACCAAGGTCAATTTTGTTGAACTTGGATTAACCAGTGCTGTATACCCCTAAAAGGACACATTTTTGTGAGCAACAGAACATGAGTTGTGAATTAAATCTTGTGTAACTCATTTCTGCAATAATAAAATCATATATGAATATTGGTAAATCAAAGTGAACTATATAAAAAAATTGTCTTCTATATGGCAGTAGCTGTCTGTAGGATTTTAGTTTGTATTTTTGTGATGATTGGTTGAATAGTGATGTGATTGTGTGTATTTGCTTGTTTATGACGATTAGACGAGAACGTTGCCGGAGTTGCGAGGAAGGGGGATTTGTTGAACAAGAAGAGCAAGACCAGGACTACTTTGTTGAGCAAGGCAAGCCACCTCTTCGATCATGCATTATTATCATGCTATTTTGATTTAAATGTTTTACCTAGATAATTACTTAAGTAATTTTAAGTGGTGTGTGCCACTAAGACTATACTTTCAAAACATTTTTACAAAAACTAGTATATTTATGTAACACCCTATATAGAGGTGTCAGTAATAACTATCACCACTTGGTGGGAGCATACTTGTTTTACTCAAACTCGTCTATGAAAACCCTTGGGTGGAATTATGTTTCATCCGAGTTTTGGTTAAAAAGTATTTTGCTATGAAAATTGGAGATGAAGATGGAGGATGGAGTTTTTATGAAAAAGCACATTGTGTCTAGTACTTACGTCGACCAACCATACCCTATGCGACCACATTACCACCATATGGGACGGGGCTTAGTCATGTAGTTTGCTCGTTTTAGTATGGGATACCTCAACAGCGGAGATGCTCCGTTTCATGAGGGGCTGGTTTGGTGACCCCTGACCTGGGTTCTCCTACAAAGAGGAGGATAGAAGGTTGTCATTACAGCCGCCGGAAAAAACTATGAGTCCTCAAACTTAGGGTTTTCGACGGAAGACTGACTGGGTGTCGATGGAAAGTGTCATAAGGGCAGGGTCCTATACTAGGATGAGCAAATGAGAGGCTATGACCGGTTACTCAACTTCGCATACATCTTGTATGGCGGGACGTGGCAGACGCGATGAGTTTACCGGATGGTGTGGGGAAAGTGTGCAACCTCTGTAGAGTGTAAAACTATTCGAATAGCCGAGTCCTCGGTAATGGACAGTTGGGAGGCCCTACTTTGACCTATGTGCAAGGTTTTGATTTCTGAAAATGAAATGGAGATGTTTTATGTGCAACCATACCAAAGGGTCGGTATGGAGTTGGTGGAAAAGTAAGTCGACCATGAAGGGCTATGGTCGATAAGGCGGAGTTTTGAGAAGGAACAAGATTTTGATGAAAAATTTCTAAACCTACTCTTCCCTTTTTCAACAAAGATATAGAGATGTTATTTTACTTATCCTTTTTCAACAAAGATATAGAGATTTATCTTCAAAACAGAGTTTTCACAAAATAGTCATGCATGGTCTATTCGGGGGTAGCTTGCGAGAAAAATCCAATGTACTCATATTGGTTTCGTCCTGGCTATTGTCTTAGCCAGGTTTCGAGAAGTATTTTGATGAGGAGGACTATGGCGCCGGCGACGCGAACTAAGGATCTTCATTAGTCAGTTGCCTGTGGGAATCGAGTCACGATTAGTAGGCCACCGACGTTTTTTGCTTCCGCTGAACGAAGTTATTTTGCCCATGAAGGCACTATGTAAGACTTGGTCGATATAACCATATTATTGTAAGACTTGTATTCGGTACTGTAATGGATGTGAACTGTGATGCCAAGTCAAGTTATGTGCAACAATAAACTGATCATGGGATTGTTGCGGAAAGCATAACGAGTATCTCGGACAGCTAGTCCAGGGTCCTCACAGATGGTGACTTCAAGACCGTGGTGGCGTTTGTTGGTGGGTGTCAAGATTGGTGGAGCGCTACAGATTGTCCGGGGTGTGGTTTTTTGGGGGTCGGGAGAAATCACTGTCGTTTTGGCACCGACGCGGTGACACTTGAGAGTGTCACCCTTCCTTCTTGAGGGGGTCGGGTGTACCTCTTCCCCACTACTCGGAGCGTAGCAGGGGAAACCATAGGACCAGTTCGGGCAGCAGCGTCGCCGTCGTCGCTTTCCTTCTTGGAGGTGTTGTTTGGTACGCGACGGTTTAGAGCGCTAGGATCGTTGTAGGAATTCGCCGGAGAGGACGCAGCGGTTGCGAGTCACTTTCGTTTTCGTTGATCCGCCGGTGTCGGCTTTGTTTTCTCTTCTATTTTCTCTTCTTTTCTTTTGGGCATGAATGTGATGTTTGCCCCAACAGTGGTCTCATTGTTATATCGGGTGGTTGCTATATTAATATAGCGGGGCGAAAGCCTTTTTCTTAGAATAATGTAGCGAGAGGAAAGAAAAACATCTGGCAAATGAACGGCAGATGACACGTAAATAAATAAATGAAAGGACACCAAAACGAATGGAAACAGTACGCGCAAAATCCAAAGCAATCTACGATCGCATCCTCTTGGGCTTCCTTCTTCTTCTTGGGCCTTCCACGGGAGTTATTAGTACGTGCGAGTAGAGAAATACAGCTCGCTTCAAGCGATGCATAGGAGCTCCCGTCCTTATCAGCGGGAGATGCTTTGTGTCGCTCGTTAGCGGCAATATCTTCCCGCGCCGCCTACACGATCCCCTTCGTGGGCCGGCCCAAAACCGTTTCGCTGGCTTCGCGTGTGTTTTAGGTTCTGCATCGTTTTTTTTACTGTTTCTTCCCGCGTTGACTCTTTCAACTGCTTTGACGTGTTGAGTATTCAGTAGCTTTTGATAAAAATAATTATAAATTTGAAAATTTCGTGTAATATAAAATTTCGTGAACAATTATTTTTTTAATCTGAATATTTACAAAATCCGAATCATTTCAAAATTAAAAACATTTTTAAATCCGGAAGCATTTTCAAATTTGGAAATATTTTTAAATTCGGAACCATTTTTAAATTTGGAACTATTTTTTAAAAATAAAAAAATTAAATTTGAAATCATTTTAAATTTGGAACTATTTTCAAAATAGAACCATTTTCAAAGATGAACAATTTTCAAATTTGGAACCGTTTTTAAATTTGGAACCATTTTCAAAATGAAACCATTTTAAAAAATGAACAATTTTTAAATTTTGACCCATTTTTAAATTTGGAACCATTTTCAAATTTGGAACCATTTTAAATTCGGAACAATTTTAAATTTGGAACCATTTTCAAAATAGAACCATTTTAAAATTTGGAACCATTTTTTAATTTGGAACCATTTTAAAAATTGAATAATTTTCAAATTTGGAACCATTTTAAATTTGGTGCCATTTTAAAATTAGGAACCATTTTCAAAATGGAACCATTTTAAAATTTGGAATCATTTTAAAATTTGGAACAAATGGAACCATTTTTAAATTTGGAACCATTTTAAATTCGGAACCATTTTAAATTTGGAACCATATTTAAATTCAGAACCATTTTTAAATTTGGAACCATTTTCAAAATAGAACCATTTTGAAATTTGGAACCATTTTAAAAAATGAAACCGTTCTAAAAATGAACAATTTTAAAATTGGGAACCATTTTAAATTTGAAACCATTTCTAAATTTGGAACCATTTTAAAAATAAAACCATTTTCAAATTTTAAAATAGTTCCAATTTTAAAAGAAACAAAAACAAACAGAAAATAAAAAATGAAACAAAAAACAAAAACAGAAAAAGAAACGAAAAATAAAACGAAAACAACAAAGAAAAACGAAAAAGGAAAAAAGGAAAAAGAAAAAAGAAGAAAACAAAAAGGAAAGAGTGCGTACCTAATTGGGCCCGACCTAGTAACCAACTCTTCAGGCGACGCCAGGCCTATGCAACGCTAACGGGCGCCGCATAGGGTTCGCCCTTATCAGCTCACCCACTCATACACATTTCATTTTGGGCTATCCATAGTTGTATTGAAAATATGGGGTGGCTTCTGGATTGCTTTTTTATCCTGTGTACGTAGTTTGCCCTCTGCTCTTCTTCCAATCTTCCCACTAACTTCACATAAGTCCTAGATTTCTCGAAAACCTAAAATACAGCCCGAGTTACATGGAGTCTTTTTTTTTTTTTGAAAATTCCAAATTGACATTTTAAGTTTCCAAAAATCGTGAAAACATTCCCGGATGTAGATACTATCGAGATCTACAATCTTGTCAATTTTTAACTCCAAATTCTTTGTACTTTGGGCTACACAAAAAAGACAAAAGGGTGGATCTGGGTGGTGAAAAATACCCAGTTTCAAAAATTTGAAATTTCCCAACGTATTTGGAGTTAAAAATTTGCACGATTGTAGATCAATATATCCATCGGGGAATGTTTTTGAGATTTTTGGAAACTTCAAAATGTCGATTTTGATTTTTCAAAAAAAAAAACGAGCTCCATGTTGGTCGGGTTCCAAAAATCCTCTCTCTTTGATTTCTAACCTATAAAATCGTAGGTTCCCATGCAAGGCATTTCCACCACATTATGTAGTGCAGTAGTGTATGATTGCTACTATAGTACATTTACATTGGATATATGGCTTAGCTCTAGACTGGAAATCACCACCTTCATTTCCACATGAGTTTAAATGTTATTCCCTCCACCCCAAATAATTGATATTTGATTCACATGTATATTAACGTATTTAGTATATACATTAACTCATTTTAATCTGAATATGGTCTACATTGATGTTGTTGAAAATATAGGGTGGGCCTTAGGCCCATCTAATAATTTCAGAAAAATCACTTAAGGCCCATGCTGTCATGGCAAGTGGTGGATGTTTAGTCCCACGTGGCTAGTTGGGAGAGATGTACACCAACTTATAAGGTGAGCTCTTTTCCCATAGGTATGAGGTGTTGGTTGTGAAGAGAAGTGAGGTGCTCCACATGCACACTCCTCCTCCTCCGCCGCCCGCCTCGTCACGACGTGTCGCATCGGTCTTTTTATCACGCAGGAAAAATGTGAGCGGCAACGGAAACGTTTTGCCTTAATGGAGAATGAATGTGGACATGAAACGTTTTGTCTTAAGTGCTCTTAAGTACTTCCGTTTCCAGTCTCTTAATTCCCCCTTAATTGCGTGCGTTTCCGTTGGCCTTCCGCCTGCGTGTGTGCCTATATGAGAGAGGTCGCTCCTCTCCAGCAGACACACAACAGATCGTATCTGGTCCACGTGCCGCCACTGTCGTTCCTCTCACTGTTGCTGCCTCCGGTGATCCCATTCCGTCCACCGCGTACACGGCTGACGGGAGAACAGGCTTTCGAAACCCCGTCTCTCGAAATCCTGTACGGGAGACTAGCGATTAGGTTATTGGGGAGCGTCTTCTACGCAACTGCTTGCCTCCGTTCGTCTGCGTCGACTTCGTCATCATCATGAGCACCGAGGACGCCAGTGCTGCTGCCGCCGCCACTCAAGAGGCTGCCAACTCTGCTGCTGCTACTGCCTCTGCTGCTGCTACGGCCAACTGACCTATTGGAGGGTATAACACATTTATCCCTCTCCTGTTTATTTCCATGTCTGCAGTACTAGCGATTTGCGTCGATCTTTCTACCGTCTATTTAGTACATGATAATATTGTCAAGTATCAGTATGTGCTTAGTACTATTTACGTCATGCTCAAGATTTATTCTTGGATTAGTTTAATCGAAAAATTGCTTATATTCACAACAGTGTCAAGTATTTTGGGACGGGAGACGGGGAGAGTACTTGACAATCAAGACCATTGCGGTCAATCTGAACCCTTTTAATTTGGAGGAGAGAAACCAGGTGGAAGAAGCAGCAAAAGCTAGCGTACGTGAATGAGATCTAGCTAGTGCATCTAAACCTTTTGGTCAGATCTTTTGGATGGCAACAAAAGGTGGCAAGAACCTTTACCATGACATGACACCACGCTAGTGCTAGTGGAAGGCATTGTGTCACCCTGCACGTACGTGTTCTTGTTTTCTTTTTTGCGAGCCAGGTAGGTATGTTTTCTCGTGAGTTCCGTTTCCGCTCCCATCCATCGATGGCAGAGTCATTCTCCATCGCCAATTAACACGCAATGACACGATGCATCATCTTTGTCCACGGCTGCTCTACCTTTGTAGCGAGTTTTTTTCTCCCAGGGCCGCTTGTTCATGGGAAAGGCTGCTTGAAGGAGTGCAGACTTGGTGCACGCGGGCACCAGTGAGCCCTTGTGCAAAAAAAATTGATTCGAAAAAATTCAATTTTTTTCCTTGGATACATACATGTTTTTTTATGTATATGGAAATTCACGGTGCAAAAAAGTCGTATTCCGAGCTACATAAAAATAATAAAATTGTGGACACACTATTGGCAAAATCGGGTTGTATTTGTCAGAAATTTCTCCTTTTTGTGTTGCCTAAAATACAAAGTTTTTTTTTACAAATTTCTTGCATACACACATAATGTGTATATGTGTTTTTGTACCAAATTTCAGATTTTTTAGACCTAAAAGTAGATTATCAAAATTTCAAAAAACAAGCTCTAGTGAGCTCGGGTGCCACTGGCGATTTTCGTGCTTAAAGCTCTAATTCTGCCCCAATCACCTCAAGTTATTTGAACTTAATAATCGTAATGATCAAAGTTATATTATAGTCTAAGTAACTGTATGATATCACGCCCGCTTACGAGGATCGATTGTGCGGTGAAGACTTTTCTTTTGTAAAGCCCTTACTACTTCTCAAAATCAACACATGCTACAATTTTTTAGGATGTTTTACTTCAAGTTTCGGAATATTTACGTATGTTTCACTTTTCACTTACATCGTACGAAAAAATGGTGAAACATGTCAAAAAAATTCCAAGTTTCCTAATATTTTAAACATGTTTCACTTTAAATCAACGTTTGATACTATGCTGAAACACGTGCAAAACTTCAATGAAATATTTTTGTAAAAACTTTTCTCAGGTAGAGTGCAAGTAGTTGATTTTGGCTAAATATGGAAGTCTATATACAAAAATCTGGCAGTCAACATATCAACCCTACAAAGCAATATATGTAAAAAAAAATGTCAATAGGCTTTTGCTCTCAAGTTAGGATTTTTCTTTTTCCCTCTGTAATTGTTTTACAAAATTTACAGTAAATTCCTGCTGTTTCGCCAAAAAAAATAGAAAAAAGATAGAAAACAGCCGGAATACACCTCTAGTGACGAGCGTCATCCACTCATCCTTGTTTCTGTTCTATCGTAATTCTACGTGTGATCAGCCATCATGCATGCACAGACATATATGTACCCTGGAAATATTCTGTTGTTGCTGCTTCTGATCAGTTCTGACTTTGTGTGCATAATTGTGCGCCGTCACTCGTCGCTCTTTCCACTCAAAATGTCTCTTTCTTTTCCATTTTTTCCAGGAAGCTTTTCCCCCTCTCGACCGAATCTTGCTAGAATTAATGGAAGTGATGGTGGAATAAAGGGCGTGGCCGGACGGCTATCACATCACTACGTCTACGGCCATCCACTACGTTGGGCAAAAGCGAACCATAGAGCAACGGCGGAGCTATGTTGAGGTCAGGGGGGCCGCCGCCCCCCAGCCCAAAATGAAAAATATATTTATCAGCTACTATATTGGAACGATTGGGGAAATTTAGAGTATCTGCCCCCCCAAGCAGCGGCTGAGATCTCGGTAGAGCGTCCGTCCTACCTTGACTCTAGGTGAGTAATCTATACGTATTTGTTCAGTCAGGGCGAAATCAAGCAAGTTGCGGCGGCGCCATTGGAGATGCGTGCGTAGCTTCCTTTTGCGTAACGGAAGAAGATGACTCACAGCTGAATGGGCCGAGTACATGGGCCTTTACTCACGCGAAGGGGTAACTTCAACTTGGTGGGTCCTAGGTGAGGTCCAGATCAAGGTTAAACGATATTTTCTAGTTTCTAGCTAAAACGTGTAGTCTGTTGTTTGCCGGAAAGTGTTTGCTCTAATAGTCTTTGTCATATATTGACTATTGTCTATTTCAATTAGCAGCCAATCAGCCTATTTTACGTATATTGTGTGTATTGCTTAATGTATAAATAAGCATTTTATTAAGTGATTAAGTTTAGCAAAGTATTAATGTGTAATTTTTCTTAGAGTTTGTTTGAACTTAATTTTTTCTCGTCCTCCGCCACTGCCCCAAGTCTGTAGTTTACAGGTTACAACGGCATTAGATCACTAAGTTGTCTAGAGATGGACGAACGAGTCCCAAGCTCATAGCGACAGAAGAACAAAGAGCCTCTCACACGGGCGCATAACGCGAGCGGCGACCCAACTGAATCCACCTGCAACGAGGCTGACCTAGCAGCCGGCAACAAATAGAAGTCGGGCAGTGAGCCAGCAAATCACACGAGCAGCGACCCAACCCCACGGCCTCGCCGGTGACCAGGAACAACGAGCTAGCGACCCTGGTACCTGACAGCGAGCAACGAAAAGCTGAGAGCAGACTATGCATAGTACATGTATTTTGCAACCAATGTGTCCAATATCATCAATATTAATTTGTCTCTATATCCTTTTTTTTGGGAATTTTTTCCAAAATTTTCTAGGGGAATTTGTCTCCAAATCTATTGTTGTGGTGGCTTGATTTTTTTCGCCCCCCAAAACATTTTTGTCAAGCTCCGCCACTGCCATAGAGGCCCATGGTTCGACTCATACCATAGTAGGGTATCGGCTCATGCATTCTGACACAAGAAGCGACTCAAAAACTTGATTCGGCTCATCCAAATAAAATACAATATCTTTATCTGGCCCACAATGAATCTCCAACGATTGGTGCATGGCAAGGACAAGTTCTGTGCATGCGATGCGAAGGGATAGGGAAAAGCTTAAACAATCTTGTTTTACCTAAGTTGGACCCCACAGCTACAGCTTGGTGCGGTTCCACACATAGTAGGAAAACTCAACCGAATCAAACTCTGACAATGTTTTCATTTGAGCCGGCGCAACATAGTGTATGGTCTACGTGCCGATCAGAGACTCTGCAACAGTCTGCATGACAGGAAAAGAAAATAATGCATCAGAATAATCAATTAATGGAGATGCTTACATGCATGTTGTTTTTTTAGATACAAGGCCGAAAGGCCTGGCGTTAAATTAATAACACCAAAACGGCGAACGGATACAAAGTGCTGAACCCAGCTTACAACTCGACACTGCACACACACAAGACACAAGGCTACCGAGAATATTACAGGCGAACACCAAAGGGGCAAAGCCGAAGAGAGCACACACAAGACGTGCAGAGGTGTCGGGCCGGAGCTGGGACACGGGCACACCAACACACAAGGCACACCGCCGAGAAGAGCTACACCGCCGAAGACCGCACCACCTGGATCATCACCGCCACAATCCACAAAGCTGAAGACAGGCAAACCGGAGCCCCGCACAGAGAAACACCGAGGTGCAGAGCAAGCTACAAACATTGCCAGAGAAAGCAAGGCGAAGGTCGCCATGCCACCTCCGGAGAGCCACACGTTGTGAACTCCAAGGCGGCGTCTTCAAGAAGAGCACGACACCTGAGTGCCGCCACTGCCCGATCCGAAGATCTTGGATTTTCATCCGGAGTGGTAGAAGGAGCTGGAGAGGCCTCCGCGACGCCTCCAAGAAGGAGACGGCGTCCGTAGACGTCGCCGCCGCGGCCCGGGAGGACCCCGTGCAAGAGTTTCCCCTTGGCCACCCTCCCTTCCTTCTACGCCGGGCATCGGGTATCGGCGAGGTGACACCCGCACCACCGTCACAACACGCCGCTCGCTAGCCCCACGTCGTCCACACAGCTGTGGGCACCGGCCAGCACCAGAGTCGCTGGCACGCCCGCCAACCACACAGACTCCCACCTTCCAGGGCCGCCGCCCGCTTACAAGCACCCGCACCGCTGAGCTGAAGAAGACGAAGAGAGAGCTCCACCACCAGATCGGCAACAACCAGCCACCATGGCTACCAGCCACGACGAATCAGGGGCGGAGGCGGAAGGGCCCGAAGCGGGCACGGGGCCCCTGCCCGTTCCAAGCTCGAGGCGGCCATCCCTGGCCGCACTGCCCTGCCCGACGCCGCCCAAAGCCCTCCACGCACCACCTACCGGCCGCCGTGCCGCCGCCGGCCATGCGCTCCAGATCTCCCCAAAGCAGCCGCCGCCGAGCTTCGCCTCCCGCCGCCGCGAGCACGCCACCACCACGAAGCCACCACGCCGCCGCAGAACATCCGCGCCGCCGCGCCCACTCGCCCAGCGCGGCGCCCCCACCAACAGCTGCGGCCCGCGCCGCTATGGCCGCGGAGGGAGAAGGAGAGCCGGCCGTCGCCGCCCGGGCTTATCCCGGCGATGCCCTCCGACGGCGGCGGGGAAGGAGGGAGTGAGGAGGAGGGGCGAGAAAGTGGCGACGGCTAGGGTTTCGTCTGTCGCTCACGGAACGCCTGTTTTCAATGATCCCTTACATGCATGTTGTCCATTTGCGAGTGCATTATGCGCCAGCGTGGCAAACCCACAGTGGATGCTCTTTTTTTTTTGAACATGGGAACGGCCCAGAAGGGCCAAAAAGCTGCATTAACATGGGCAGGTACAAATTACATAGAGGACCCTAAGCATCACTTGCACAAAAAGACCGAAATTCAAAAACAGGACCTCTAACTTTACAAAAAGGACCCTAGGACTAGAAATAAAAAAGCAAACAGGTCCTTGGCGTCCTCCTCTGCCACTCGCCGGCGATCTCAAAGCAGCGCCATCAGCGCCGCCGAAATCAGAGGATGTTCTGCTCGCTTGGCTCCTCGTTCGGCGAAGATCCACTGCCACCTGCCACCAGAGTACCTCCGGGGACGAACCACTTGGAGACACAACGGCGTCGAGCACCGGCGCAATGAATCAGAAGAGCCTCCGCACTGGAGGTAGAAGAAGGCCCGCCTGCATCGGCCAAAGATCATGGCGCCACATCCAGCACCATGTATTCCGCCTGAGAAGTCGCAGCTTCGATGCCAAGCAGCGCCAGAGCCCTGCTCGCATCCTCCCCAAACCCTTCACCACCAGCCAGCTCCCGCCCCCAAATCCACGCACGCCGACCACCATGATCCACGAGCAGCAGAAGGAGAACAGAGAGATGATTAGCAGCAAGAGCAGGGCGCTTATTGGACGAGCTCGTCGTCGACCATCTCGCCATCGACTCCCACCACGGAAGCTCAGTAAAGAAAGCCAATAACACCTCACCAGCGTCGCGCCCAGACGCTAGATCAGAGGAGCTCGAGCCAGCCTTATTGACGGAGATGCTTGACTTCACCACCACCAGCCAGTCCACCTCCTGCCACCAGAGGCACACCGCCGCGACAGGAAGAGCCAAGACGCTCTGGACTCGGCCGGAGAAATCCAGAGGCCTACTCCCACACACCCATCTAGGGTAGCAAACGGCATAAAGCCAAAACGAACTAGCTACAGCTACTACTAGTATGCACAGGAGGAGCCTACCACCTGATCCATCCCCTCGCCGGCCGGACGTACCTCCGGGAAGAAGGAAGGAGAGGGGCGGCAGCGGAGCACACGAGGCGACTCTCAAGGGGGCGAGAGCGAAGAGATAAGGTTGGGGAAAGTATCTAGCAACCGTGGATGCTCTTTTTGTTGATCGACTTAAGCTATAGCGAGTGCATGGTTCATCATCCCAAACCTTGACCAAATGTTCTCTAGGTGCACCAATCATAGTACTGTAGCATTATGCATGTACACATGCATGCAAGTGAATTAGAAAATCCTAATTAATTAATTTTTATTTTCAATATATTCGATCCACATAGCCTGTTTTTAGCTAGTACTCCCCTCCGTTACTAAATGTAAAATGTTTTAGCCTTTTTCCAGATTCACATGGATATTCATGTATCTAGACACGTTTTAGGGTATTTGTTCACTCATTTCAGTCCGCATGTAGTTAACATATGAAATAGCTAAAACATCTTATATTTATTTAGGAACAAGTAAGTAATGTTCATTTTTGCATCTCTAGGTAAAAAGGCTTCCCAAATCCCAATATTGTCAATGGGATTGATCTCTAGCCGTCAAAGTAAAGGTAAGATGCATGTCATGTACCCAAAAAGCTAAAATGGAGCCAAGCCTACATGGTGTCCCTTTTTTTCAAAAAATCAAAATCGATATTTTTAAGTTGCTAAAGTCACAAAAAAATCCGGATGTAGATATTGTTGAGATCTACAATTGTGGAAATTTCAACTCCAAATTCGTTCTATTTTCGGTTGCATAAAAAACAAATGGGCGGACCTGGGTGGTGAACAATAATTTTTTTTTATTTGGTACAGCCCAAATACAGAGAATTTGGAGGTAAAGTTTCACACACTTATAGAGATCTCGACACTACCTAGATCTGTGGATTTTTTCGAGATTTTTAGAAACTCAAAAATGTCATTTTCGAATTTTTTTCCTCAAAAAAAGGACTTCATGTTGTCCGGGTTCCAAAAATCTGCTCTCGTCATGTACTCCCTATTTTCCATAATATAACACGTTTTGGCTGTTGAATTTAAAGAACAGAGGTAGTAGAATAAATCTACGGGCTTCTTCCCGTATATCTCTATGTGCTTTTGCTTGTGACAAATAAATTATTCCTAGCTA
This sequence comes from Poa pratensis, assembly GCA_947311845.1. Lineage (NCBI taxonomy): Eukaryota > Viridiplantae > Streptophyta > Magnoliopsida > Poales > Poaceae > Poa > Poa pratensis. Next base: position 121,321,329 of record CAMZMU010000085.1, on the reverse strand, counting down.
CAGGAAGATATATCACAGTCCTTTTTTTATTTTGCTTTCTAGAAAATCGACGTCATGGAGAGAGAAATATGCATCAGAATTCACAAGCTTCCAACAAAGCCGTCCACTGGCTCCTTGAATTATAGTGCCCATTTCGCTTTAGAGGGACCCGTGGCATTTTGTCACCATAATTCCGAAAGATAAGGTAGGTACTGTAGGAGCAAGGACAGACATACATGCAAGCACATGGGAATTCATAGAGAAGAAGATACTTTTGTTGTTGTTGATGCATGGAGCCATGGAGGGTGTGGACATGTCAGGGGCACACTATTATGTTAGAGTTTGACCCGTTTAGATTTAGGGTGTATTTGCGCTAGACATAAGCATGGTAAATATATATTCCATGCACAAACAAATTTTCAAATTTTGGGGAGTTAGGAAAAATCAAGTAACTGGCCGCTCTTAGAACATTCATGAATTTAGCTTTGGTCCCCGATGGAAATAGAAGAAACCCTAGCTGTGAGGAGAGCCCTTTGAGGCGATATAGAAGCGTTTCTTCCCGTTGGCTTGCTTGACAGTGTGTGCAGAATCGGGAGGCCCACGATGGGGAGAGGAAAAAAAATCCTACTCCTTATGTACTCCTTATGTTGCCTGCTGCTCCGCCCGCTCCGAGGGTTTTGGCTCCAGTACTGACGGGGAGCGCGTGGAGGGTCCAACCCGTATGTCCTTTATCGAATTTGGTGGATTGTTTGGGAGACGGTTGCAGCCCTGCTCTTTGGCTATATACAGTGGTGGTGTGATCCCTCAAATAAACTGAGTGAGCGCCAATTGCGTGGAGGGTCCAACCCGCAGGTCCTTTATCCAAAACAAGGACGCCATTGACGCTAAATTCATAAGGCACCCAACAGCAATATATAACATTCAAAACTATGATCTTTTTGCAGACTTGGGCCCATGTTTAAGATGCAGGACCGGACGGGAGCTCTTTGGATGGGATGAGAACTCAAGAAACTTCATGCCGAGCTTCTACCCAGTACTTCCAAATGCTTTTATCTTGTGCCTTTTCTGCTGTAGCTAGGTCGCTTTATTTCGCTAAGCTGTATGCCGCAGCATGTTGCTTTACTTTGGCTAAGCTGTATACCGCAACGGTGTAATGATATTTTTGAACCTCTCTGCTTTGTTAAGTCTGGGTAATACAATGCCTTTATCTAAAAACACACGAGAGTTCTGTTGCTGGTTGCCGCTTCCATCTCCAACGGAATGGATTTCAACATTTCGTCAGACAAATAATAAATCCTGATCTCTTTAATGGTCTACAAGATTATTAGTCAGATTAAATTAAGTAGCACGCTAGCAGCTGTCTGGCGAGAGAGACGCGGCAGATCAACTGTGACGACACGTATGCGTGCATGAAATCCTCTTTCTGAGAAAAGGGAAGCAAGACAAATCAAAGGAGACGGTGGTCGGAAACTCGGAATTGGAAAAGGGAAGAAAAAAGACTAGTCGATCGGAGATAAAAATATGGATGAAAGAAAGAAATAGCAAGACAAATAGATTTCTTAGGTTTCCATTCTTACGGAATCGATCTATCACTATCACCAATGCTGATGAGCACGTATGTACGTTAAAATAATGCAAAAGCTGCCTGGAGTGAGAGCGAGAGGGCCAGGAAAATGCATGCACAAATTAACAGGGATCGATCATCTCTCGCGCTCACCTAACGCGGTATGATCAGGCCAGTTATGAATTATGATAACTTGCCTTTGAAATTACACCCATCATCCAAACTACTCCGTAATTAAGAAGCGTGATTAACTTGGTATCCCAAACAAACACGTACTGACTTGTTGATATGCGCGCCTATGTTGGTAGACTCAGGTACCCGTAATAACAATGTATCTAGTGGCCTAGTGGGCGCTAATCAGCATTAGCTTGGTCCTTTTTAGTTTTTTCTTGAACTAATATTACTTTTTTTTACAGCTTACGATTGTGTAGATTATAGAAGCAGTGAAAGCAGAGGCCGAGAGCGGAACTCTCATGAGGTTAATTTAATCGCCTTGAAATAACGGTAGGCATCATTAGAATTTGGCTTCTGTCACTAGTAGAAAACGGGGCAACAGTCTCGGTTCCAGATGGCCTTTAGTACCGGTTGTGCAATCGGGACTGCCAAATCGGGACTAAAGGCCCCATCCTTTAGTCCCGGTTGCCTACGAACCGGAACTAAAGGCCTCCACGTGGGCGGAGCGGCGCGCTCGGGGCAGGACCTTTGGCACCAACCGGGACAAAAGGTTTCTGTTTTTTTCTTTTAACGCTCCTTTTCTTGCCGCGGCAGGAAAACGTCTAAAACGCTGCCGCGGCAGGAAAACGTCTAAAACGCTGTTGCGGCAATTTTTTTTATCTTTTCGCTTATTTTTCAGGGTTTAGGGTTTCGGACTTTTCCATCGTTTGGAGAACACGTCGATACACAAAAAAAGTTTTCGTACACATGAAGATCACGTTAATGCATATACATAACACACATACAACTTGGTATATATATGTACACATACAAAGTACTCATTACATGGAGATCACTGCTAATACATTGAGGGAGGCTATTTTTCGATATAGTGGAATTCTCCGGATTCCGGTATGACCTGCGTAAGGAAAAATGCCGCCAATTTCTCCGCAATTGCTTTTACGCGGTTAATTGGTAGGAGCTGGTTCCGCTTCCTTGCCATCTTTAAAAGAAGGAGATCAAATCAATTATGAAGCAAACTAAACACAATTGATGGTACCAAAATAAAGTTGTGAATGATGTTTACGCACCTCTTGATTTCTTCGACTATTGACTCTCTCATTGACCTTCATGTGAATGTACTCGCAAACGTAGTATCCACATAAATCCGTCCCCTGTGGTTGTCGCAGGCACCACTATACGAGAATAGAATTCAATCAAATAATAATCAAGAGAATGATAATGGTATTGAAAATAGAAATTAGAGAGATACACGGACCTAGGTACGTAGTACTACTTACGTTGTTAGGCTTAAATTCCAGCTTATCTTTCCATTCACCGCGTTCTTCCGTGATGAACTGTTTCCAAACCCTTCCCGGCAAAGAAAATGAATTGAGAAGTTATTACTTACTTGATATCAGAAAATGAACGAAAGAGGTCGATATAGTGCGATTGAAATTACCTCTTGAGTATATAACGCACGCTCTTGTAATTATCAGGGTCTCTGCTTAATGAGTCCATGATTTCAACTTCTCCAACCTCGATTCTAATGATCATCAGAATGAAGTGGAACCTGCGCATGTTTATATACGCAGTTATTCATAACTCATCAATTACACTTAACATCGGGAAAGCAAAATAGAATGTGTACAAGACAGTAACACTCACTTGAAGTTGTAAGGAAAAAATATTTCTTTTTTGGTACTTTGTCGCTTTAAAAACGTTAGCAAAAACTGCTCTGTGTCCTGGGCATACTGCTCTACGGTGACTTCATGAACTTTATCCGGGTCAATGAACCCAATGTCACAGATTCCTCCCACTCTGCATTCACGAATCTTCATTCTGCATAATAGCGTACAAAAGAATGTCGTGAGGATAATTACAGGTAATGAACGAGCTTAACTAATGAATTAAATTACACAAATAAATCACTTACAGGCAATAGCAGCTAACGATAGATTTGTCGAGGGCACGTTGATTGTACATCTGAAAAAGTTCGGAGAACTCAATCTGCACAGCGTATTCTCGGAAGTAGTGCTCTTCCTTAACTCCCGCCATGAAATAGAATTTCCCTTCCTTTGCGGCGGTCATGTACCAGTTATGCAATTTCCATAATTGTGTTGTTAGAGCCTTTGTATCTGTGACCAGAGGCTGCCCGAGAACAAATTGATATGCTATCTCAGCAATGGCGTAACCTGAGTCGCCTAGGACTTCATGAGCAACATTGTCGTAGTGGACGGCCGCCTTATCAGAAAACACCTTGAGCGGGGCGATCGATTGTACTTCTTATTCTCCGAGCTGGGGAACTTTTTTCCCACATTTCTTCTCCTCCATCTGTGAGCTACGTGTCTTCTCAATACATCGATCATAGTCTGTAAGGGGGCTCGCTGGAGGGTTATATAAGTTGTCAACAGTGCGATCAATGTTCTCCTTTGGTATAGTGTTCAGAAGTTCCTTTATGGGGTCTGTAGGGGGCTTTTTCGGTGCTAACTGGGCTTTCACATCGGCACGGATGCTCTCTTCTAATTCCTCGTTAGTCTTCTCGTAAGATAACTTCTCAGGAGTCTTGGCTTTCTTGGGTATCATTGCACGTTTCTTGACAGGAGACTGTCTTTCCTGAGCATAGTACCAGTCGACGTGAACTGCAGCTTCCGCTTTGTCAAATTACTAGTGGGTGCATCAGTCGGCTGACGGGCCGGCGCGGGCGATGGACTCGCGATGGGCTTCCAATCGTCGGGTGGGATGGACTTTGAGTTGGTGGATTTCTACTCGGAGGAGTCGGTGGCCTTGGCGCCGAGTCTGGAAACGGGATGTATTTCTTCTTCCATAGAATGATACCTGTGAGATCCTGGCTCAGGGCTTAACAGGATTGATAGAATACTCATATCAACAAGTTGCAACTTCTTTTCCGGAAGCTCATCTGGAAGGAACTCCGAGGTTAAGTGTGCTTGGCTCGGAGCACTCCAAGGATGGGTGACCGACCGGGAACTGGTTCCCGGGTGCGCACGAGTGAGGACAAAGTGCGCAGAAAAGACTAGTGTTGATCTGTGTGGCCAGTCTGGAGATCCTAGCGAGCTGCCAGGGGTGACAGGCCCGGCCCGGGGGTGGCCGGGGTGTTACAATACCAAGCTCGACTTCTCCCAGTGTCTTCTCGTCGTCACCTCCAGGAATGTCAAGCTCCAGTTTCTGGAATCCCAGCATAACTTTTACCACCCCGACACGAGCATATCCAGCTGGAATCTGACCAACATGGTAGGTTGCTCCAGGTTGGTTTCGTAAAGCATAGCCGGCCGCCACGGGGAAGGATATGTTCTTCATTGACATATGTAGCTCACAATTTGTCTTCTCCGTGATATCATCCACGGGGTAGTGAGCCACCGGTGGTTCGACTGCAGGATCTTCTAGCTACGTGGAACCCACGCTGCTTTTCCTCTCAGATGGGCCGGCATCGACTGCAGGATCTTCTAGCTGCAGCTGAGATGCCCTTTGCTGGATAATTGAGTCCAGTTGCTCCTGCTGCCGCCGCACCTGGCGTTCTAATTCCGATAACCGGTCCAACCGCTTCTTCTTATTTCTGGAACAGCTTCTATAACTTGCAACGTCCGCCGGAAACCTTGCTTCCACATAGTCCTGGGTCCGTAGCCTCGACATCGTCCATAGTGTTCAGCATTCCCGAGGGCGAGTGTCAGCTCGTCGTCCTCTCTATCGGGAACAAATTGTCCCTTTCGAACTAGGTCTATTGCGTTAATAAGTTTTTTATGACTCTTTTAATTTTTTTCGTCCATTCTCCCTTTGCAACAATCATCCTGTGTCTGGGTCCAACCCTGCCCCATGCGCGAACAACCAGAACTTGGACCTCTCGGGCCAGTCATCCGTCTGTGGAATGATCCCTTTTTCACGCAGTTTGTTTTCAAAGTCTTCCCACTTAGGCAGGGCAGTCTTGTAGCCACCTGACCCCAAAGTATGGTGATATATCTTCTTCCTAGCATTCACCTTATTTATGGCCAATCGGGCCACAGCGGGAGACGATTTCTTATACGCCACAAATGCGGGCCAGACATCTTTTATCTTCTCTAGATGTCCAGTGAAATCTGGAGTTTCTTTCTCATATTTTTTCCACAATGTTTTCTTCCAGGTCTGGAATTGTGTGGCCATCTTCTTAAGAGTCCACTCCTTGACTTTCGCCTTCTTCATTTCTGGGAGACCTTCCGGTAGGCTGAAATGTGTCAAGAGCGTGTCCCAAAGCAAATCTTTAATTCTTTGCTCGACATAACTAGCTCCAACATTGGCTTTCTTCGGCTTATTCCATTCTGCAATGGTGATCGGGATCGTGTCCCTAACAAGAACTCCGCATTGAGTTACATATTTACGGCAGATGTCTTCGGGTTTCAGCGGTTTGCCATCATCAGCAACTATGTCGATCGATAACCTTGCACCATCTCTCATCCTTTGGGTCGGGCCTTGTTTCGTCTTTCGCGCAGTTCCGCTAGATCCAGAGGGCTAAAAGAAAAATGATTCATTAATAAGTGCAATACAAATCAATTAATGCATCTAGTGATCAACAGGGACTTAATATATATACATACCGCACTGGAGTTTGTTAAGGGCAGTTCGTCGTCGTCTATCATTAATTGTAGCTTAGCTCCCTCACCGGAGTCGTTCAAAAATTGAGAGCTGAAATCCTCTCCACCGTCATCTTCTCCACCGCCATCTTCTCCACTGCCATCTGGTCCACGTTGTGCATTTCCATATATCATCTGACGCATATAATCTTCCTTGAGCTCCTCATCCATTCCCTCGAGCTCGAGGGGATCCATAGCTCAATGTATACACCTGCTATAAGATTGCTATTACAAAATGCTAGAATATTGCTCAATATGCAAAGTGTTTCTATAAATTTTGAGAAAAAACATGCAAAGTGTCATTTTGAATAATCAAACAAAATGGGCAGCATAATTGTTAAATTGTCATTTAACAATTTTCATACACAAATTTTAAACAATGCTAACATTGCTAACATTACTAATACATCTCCTATGCATGAACCTCTCAAACTAACTTCGACCGGGTCCTCAGCCACGGGGTGCTGAGCCGCCGGCGCTACGCATCCAAAGACAAGGAACCCTCACAGGGTCATAGCTCACGTGATAAGGAACTCTATGAAGAAACGACCAGCTATTGCTATACTGCTGATGGCTCCCAAGTGCAGGAGATCAATTGTAGTACCTTTCAATTAGAAAAGGTTGTCGAACCCACGAGGAGCTGAAGGTATTGGTTAGTAAGATTGATAAATAAAACAATAAAAGATGCAAGTGTTTTTGGTATTTTCAGTTGTATAGTTGCAAGCAGATAACAGATAGTAGCAAGTGAAAGCTCTCAAAGAGAGAAAGCCCAATCCTCTTATGTGGCAAAGGACAAGCTCAAGTGATGTGTAACTTATATGTGGCAAACGTTCCCGAGGGCGGCATGGATGATGCTAGGCATAGAGATTTATTAAACAACACGTTGAATATCTTGTCAAGTTTTAATCTCTTTGGACGGAGCCATAATTAGGTATAGCTAAATAAATAAACTACAACCCCTTATGATGGATCATGTGGCCAAGCAAATGACTGCACAAGAATTATTAAGACCTAAAGTCCCACCATAGCATTACACTCTAAGGTCCCCGATACTAATACCCTCATAATATAACTTCATGACTCGGTCTCAGGTTTACGTGTCCTCCCAAGTCTCCATCAATTCATTACACTACGGTGTTCTCCTATGAGCCCATAAAGGTGAAGTGTTGTGCAGTCGACGTTCGCACAACACCATCATAGAATCACATAAAAGATAAACTCTTGACAAAATACCAACACATGTCATATATAAATCATTGCCAATTCATCCTATGCCCTCAGGAACATACGGGAACTACTCACAACGTGCGAACATGATCATATCAGTGGCATAAGTGGTACAACACAATCTGAAATTATAACTTCACCACCAAATAATGACAAGTACTCAATCACAAACATGAATAGTAGCACAAGACAAGTATCTAGGGTATAGCAACTCTCAAACTGCGAGGGGAACGGAGTGGATCACGGTGATGATGATGGTGATGGTGCTGGTCTTGATGGGGGTGATGATGTAGAGGCCTCCTCCCACGCCAAGGAGGAGAGGTGATGACGATGACGATGATTTCCCCCTTCTCCGGAGTTCCGGAGCAGCAGGATCTGACCCCCCTCGGAAGGGATCAGGAGTTTCGCCGCCGCCGCGACCTCGGATGGACTTGGAAAAATTAGGGCGTTACTTTTCGGGCGAGACGAAGGCGTCGATAAAAAGCCCCAGGCGAGGAGGTGCCCGAGGCACCTTTGGTGGGTCCCACGCGGCCAGGTACATGGGCCGCGTGGGCCACCCCCATTTGGCCCTCGTGGCTCTCCTCTCTTCGGTCTTCTTCCCTCTGCCTTTCTCCCGATGAAAAACTGACGCAGTATTTTTCCTTTTATTATTTGAGTCCTGTAGCTCCTGAAACATTAAAGACAAGAAAAGGGGTTTTCTGCCTCCCAGAAATTAAATACCAAAAATAGGGACTTTGTATGAAAGTCCCCAAAATCATCTAAAACATGTAGAAACAATCATATAATCATGCAAATAACATTCTAGTATGATACTAAAAGTTATATAAATGATGATATAAAATGCACGTATCAACTCCCCCAAGCTTAAACCTTTACTCGTCCTCGAGTAAGTAAGGACATAGATCATTACATGCATCAATGGACTTATGGTTGATAAATAAATACGGGCATTGTATCATCATCATATTCAATTGCAAGATAAGATTAATGATCTAAAACTCATACATATGAGGGCAACATAAGTAGAACTCTAGCAATCACCCCTTACTTTTGAAAGCAAATAACCATTGTATGTTGGACAATCGAATCATATTGTTTTTCACATGCTTTTGCTCTTCATGGCAAGCATTATAATCTTTTATACTTTGCTGAAATTCAAAGACAAGATAAACTCTCATTGGATAACAAGTTCAAAAGAAGACAAATGAAAAGACAGATAGATATAAAAATTGTTATCACTCTTGCTTGACTAGTAACTAGTGCAAACTTTAGTCATGGATATCTCAATCAAGTTCCCATGCTCTACACAACCCTTTTCTTACACTTTCCATGGCTAGCTGAAATTTCAGGTGCCTTCCTTTCATTCACATTCAAGAGCATAAGTATTGAAATATCCATGATCATTAATTTGCTCAAAAGATACTAGGTTGTAACAAGAGTGTTTTATATCCTTTTCATTAAGTCTTCTCAACTTCTTATCCTACAAGACTATATCTTAACCTCAAACTATTAATTCACAAGTCTTTTTACTTCTTCTATATTGAGATAATTCTATAATTGTCCAACATACTCAAGTTAATTAATTTCAAGGCAAGATGTGATTGAAATTCTAAATATGCCACGCTCATTTGCATGAGTGTTACCCATAAATCCCCAAACAAGAGAATCATGGATGACACCATACTTTAATATTCATTGATAAACCATAAGATAGGGATACATGATAATGCTCCATGAGCTCACACACGCCTAAGAGATATTGATAACTAATCGATAAAAGCAAAGCACACCATGACTAGATAGATATGATAGATTGATAAAGAGAAAGACTAGATGGAACTCCCCCAAGCTTGGCGTTCCTCCAGATTCTCCTTTGCTGCAGCCTCCTCCTTCTCATATTCTTCCTCCCATTCAGCCATCTTCCATGGGAAAGGCCTTCCATCACGGAAAGATGTAGGTGGATCATTGTACCTGAGGGTGGCGGCTGCTGCAATCTTCTTGAAGCGTTCTTCATATTCGCAGTTCTGGTTCTCTACATCCCACATGAAGCATTGGAACTTCTCCCATTTGTTGATGACGTCCTTGTACCTATCTTCCAGATCTTCAAGCCTTTTCTTGTACTCTTCAACCTTCTTCTCCAGCTCCAGGTTCATGAAGTGGTGAGCATCAAGGCTGCGGTAAACCACAGTGCCATACCTGAAGGTCTTGTCCTCTAACTCATCCAGCCTTTCCTCCACCGTGCCGGTGGCCTTGGGAGCCTTCACCTCCTCCACGAGCATCACGCCCTCCTTGAAGCACACGGTCTTCGGTGGTGTCATCACGGAGTTGAGGTAGCGGTTCACAACACCTCCTTGGGAGAGCTCTCCCCCTCTTGGTTGGATCCGGAGCAAGACATGGCTAAAACCTGACAGGCAGAAACAGCAGAAACAAAGATCGCTCGAGAACGCTCGGTGCGAGATTAGATCGGCAGAGAGGAGTATATATTGAGGGTTTTTAGGTCAAGACGAAGCGTCGGGATCGAAAACGAGACGAAAAGGACTCCGAGGTGGAAAAGGGACAGCCCACGCGGCCAGGTACATGGGCCGCGTGGGCCCCTCTCTTTCCTCCCTCGGGTCTCCGTTTCGTCCAGTTTTCTTGTCCCATACGATGATTTCCATAAAAATGACTCCGTAAAATATTATGCAATTCCGAGAAACTTTCCAACAAAGTTACCTTCTATTGATTTAGGGTTTCTGAAACTGCACGGTTTCTCTCAATTACCTCTCCGGTGTTTGTAAATTCAACTCCTCCACCCTTCCGATGAAGCTCTTTCCTGCAATATAAGGTTTAAGGCGTTGTCCATTGACTACATGAGGTTTACCTTTCATGTCACCGTGAAGACGGATAGCTCCTGAACGGTACACCTCCTGTATCACTAATGGTCCCTGCCACTTTGAAGCTAGCTTCCCTGCAGAAAACTTGAAACGAGAGTTGTATAATAAAACTTGATCACCTACTTTGAATTCCTTTTTCTTAATTTTCTTGTCATGCCAAATCTTAACTTTTTCTTTAAACATCCTGGCACTTTCATAAGCTTCATTTCTCCATTCGTCAAGTAGGTTTAGGTCAAGAATTCTCTTTTCTCCCGCAGTTTTAAAATCAAAGTTCAGTTGTTTAATAGCCCATCTAGCTTTATGTTCTAGTTCAACAGGTAAGTGACAAGCTTTTCCATAAACCATTTTATAAGGAGACATTCCCATAGGATTTTTAAAAGCAGTTCTATAAGCCCACAAAGCATCATTAATCTTAATTGGCCAATCAGATCTAGACTTATTCACTGTCTTTTCCAAAATGAGTTTAATTTCCCTATTGCTTAATTCAACTTGCCCACTTGTTTGAGGATGATAAGGAGATGCAATTCTATGGTTAACATCATATTTTGCCAAAGTTTTTCTAAGAACACCATGCAAGAAATGAGAACCACCATCAGTAATTAAGAACCTAGGAACACCAAACCTGGGGAAAATGATGTCCTTGAGCATCTTCATTGCTGTGGCATGATCTGCACTTTTGGTTGGAATTGCTTCCACCCACTTTGTAACATAGTCAACTGCAACCAAAATGTGAGTATGCTTTGTCTTTGATTCTGGGAAAGGACCCATAAAGTCAAAACCCCACACATCAAATGGTTCAAGTGGCAATGAATAATTCATAGGCATTTCATTCCTCCTACCAATGTTTCCTACTCTTTGACATTTATCACAAGATTTAACATATTCAGCACAGTCCTTAAATAAAGTAGGCCAATAGAAACCAGATTGTAATACCTTTGCTCCTGTGCGATCTCCTGCATGATGCCCTCCATAGGGACTGTCATGACAATCTCTTATAATAGCCTGTTGTTCATGCTCAGGTACACAACGTCTAATAATACCATCCACACTTTTCTTATAGAGGAAAGGATCATCCCAAAAATAATGTCTAAGATCATAAAAGAATTTCTTTCTTTGTTGAGAAGTGAAGTGTGGAGGCAAAACTTTACCAACAATAAAATTTGCATAGTTGGCAAACCAAGGAGATGCAACTTTAGCACTAGAAACATTAACAATTGCAAGTTGTTCATTAACAAAGCTATCATTAATAGGAATAGGATCATCAGGTATGCTTTCCATCCTAGAGAGATGATCAGCAACTTGATTATCCTCCCCTTTCCTATCAACAATATGTAAATCAAATTCTTGCAATAGAAGTACCCATCTTATTAGTCTAGGCTTAGCATCTTTCTTATTCATCAAGTATTTAATAGCAGAATGATCAGTATGTATTGTGACTTTTGAATCAGTAATATAAGGTCTAAACTTGTCACAAGCAAACAGTACTGCTAAAAATTCTTTCTCAGTTGTAGCATAATTCTTTTGAGCAGCATCAAGTGTTCTACTAGCATAATAAATAACATTCAGTTTCTTATCAACACGTTGGCCCAAAACAGCCCCAACTGCATAATCACTAGCATCACACATAATTTCAAAAGGCAAGTTCCAATCAGGAGGTTGAATAATGGGAGCAGTGATTAAAGCATTCTTCAAAATATTAAAGGACTCAATGCAATCATCATTAAAAGAGAAAGGAACATCCTTTTGCAGAAGATTGGTTAGAGGTTTTGATATTTTGGAGAAATCCTTAATGAACCTACGGTAAAAACCTGCATGCCCAAGAAAACTTCTTATACCTTTGAGGTCCCTTGGATATGGTAGTTTTTCAATAGCTTCAATCTTTGCTGGATCAACTTCTATTCCTTCTCCAGAAATCTTATGCCCAAGAACTATACCCTCAGTAACCATGAAGTGACACTTCTCCCAATTAAGAACCAAGTGTTGGTCTTCACAACGCTGTAAAACTTTGTTAAGGTTGAACAAGCAATTATCGAAGGAAGTACCATACACAGAAAAATCATCCATAAAAACCTCCATTATCTTTTCAATATAATCAGCAAATATAGCATTCATGCATCTTTGAAAAGTAGCAGGAGCATTACATAAACCGAATGGCATTCTCCTGTAAGCAAAAGTACCATATGGGCAAGTAAAAGTGGTCTTTTCTTGATCATCCTTATGGACAGGAATTTGCGAGAAACCTGAATAACCATCTAGATAGCAAAAGTGAGAGTGTTTAGACAACCTTTCTAGCATTTGATCAATAAATGGCAATGGATAATGATCTTTTCGAGTTGCTTTATTCAATTTTCTGAAATCAATAACCATCCTATAACCAACTACAGTACGTTGAGCCACAAGTTCATCCTTTTCATTTGGAACAACAGTCATTCCACCCTTTTTAGGAACACAATGAACAGGACTAACCCACTTACTGTCAGCTATAGGATAAATGATACCAGCTTCAATAAGTCTTATTACCTCTTTCCTTACCACTTCTTTCATTTTTGGATGGAGGCGGCGTTGAAAATCAACAACAGGTTTTGCATCTTCCTCCAGATTAATTTTATGCATACATAGAGCGGGGCTTATACCTTTAAGATCATCAAGAGAGTATCCAATGGCTGGTCGGTGAGCTTTTAGCACATCAAGTAATTTCTCTTCCTCTTCAGCTGAAAGGTTAGCACTAATAATGACAGGATATATGCTCTTCTCATCCAAATATGCATATTTCAGATTTGCAGGCAAAGGTTTCAATTCAAAACTAGGATCCCCTTTAGGTGGTGGTCACTCCTAAATTATCAGGTGGGATATGCAATTGTAATTGTGGTGGTTGTTGCCATAATATTTGTTCCAAAGCCTCTTTTTCCTCATCATTAAATGGTTCATCTTGATTAAGCATATAACGTTCTACAACATCAGTTGAAGCTACAGCTATATGAGCAAGAGTTTCAATTAAATTATTAGGAATTGGCTCTTTCTCAACATGTTTATCAGCAAATTTGGAAAAGTTAAATTCAAGTTTCTCACCAGCACATTTAATAAACACTTTCTCTTTAGGCAAATTAATTTCAGCACCAACAGTATGTAAGAAAGGTCTACCAAAAATGATAGGACAAAATGAATCTTGAGGACAACCAAGCACAATAAAATCAGCAGGTATTTTATTTTGCCAATCAATACTTCAACATCTCTAACAATTCCAAATGGACTAATATAATCTTTATTAGCAAGTTGAATTGTCATACCTGTCTCTTCCATAACAATGGGATCAATATCAGGCTTGATCTCAAGATAAAGAGAATATGGAATGACACTAATACTTGCTCCAATATCACATAGACCATGATAACTTGAAGTCCCAATAGAGCATGATATAACAGGTTTCCCAACTTTGGCCGAATTACCTTTGATGACTTTGGTAGCATCTTCACATAGATAAACATCCACTGGGTCTTCTTCATTTAGTTGCTTGATAACAGAAATTTGAGTGTTGACTTCCACCTGTTCATAAGGCTGAGAACATCTTTTGTTACTCTTGTTAGTAACAGCTTTAAGTAAATTCTCCTTAACTTGGTTTGGAAATGGAGGTGGTTCAACATACTCCTCAATTGTCACAGATGACATTGGTTCAACCTGTTTAATAACTTTAGGAACAACAATAGATTGTTTAACAGGTTCAACATAAACTTCAAATCCACTTTTTGGAACACAGATATGATCAGCAAAACCTTTAGCTATTTCAATTATAACATAAGGATCAAGACCAAAAGTATCACTCAGATTTTTAAACATAATAGAAGTAGAGAAATTCTCTACACATGAATATTCATAATCAAAATATGGCTCATTACCTTTATCAAGATCCCAGTGGCTAGTATTTTCAGAAATAGTCTCCAATAAATTCCATGCTTCTTCTTCAGTGTTATTAGTAAAACTTCCACCAGATGAATTATCCAGAATCTCCTTGTGCTTCATAGGTAGTCTCACATAAAAGTTTATCAATATAAGTTTCCTTGTAAGATCATGACATGGATTCTTGCGAAGGAGTTCCTTTAACCTCCCCCAAGCTTGAGTAATACTCTCTCCCAGATGTGGCCAGAAATTGAATATATAGCAGCGGTTATCATAAGCTTCTTTAGGAGTAAAATATTTAAGAAAGAAAACCTTCCTCAAGATACTCCATTCATTCTGGACCTCTTCATCCAAAGACCTGTACCAATCACGAGCATTACCAGATAAAGACAAATACAATAGCTTCCTTTTTACCTGATCCTCTGAAATACCAGGTGAAAGAGCATTGTCGCTCTTAATCATGTTTTGATGTTGATGATAATACAAAGTTTGCATCTAACAGTTGTATACAAGTTTGAACAGGTCTTACGATTGTTATCATTGCATTCGCGCTGCGAATCTCTTCTGTTTGATGGAAGTTTGCCAGGGAGCGGTACCGCTGGGATAGGCGGTAGTACTGCCAGCTCCCAGGAAACAGCACTGCAGTGGCAGTACCGCTGCTGGTTCCGCCAGCAGTACCGCTGCTGGTTCCGCCAGCAGTACCGCTGAAATTGGGTTCTGGGCGGTTGAGCGGTACCACCAGCGGTACCAGCCGGTACCGATGAGGTGGAATGGCTGGTTCTGGTACCGCTGCCAGTACCGCTATTTCCAGCGTTCGGAGGCCGTGTCCGGTACCTGGAGCGGTACCTGGAGCGGTACCAGCTGGTACCGGGCGCGTGGGATTCGTGAAGAAGGAAGACGACCGTTGACTGCCCGTGCTGCTGCTGAGAAGATCCCAGCGGTACCACCGCTTGTTCCAGCGGTAGTACCACTGGCGTGGTTTTCTGCCACCCAACGGGAAGAATGAAGGGAGGGGTATTTAAACCCCTTCTCCTACCTTGGGATATTTTGAGCTACTAGAATTGAATTCCCATTGTTGCCAAAGCTTCAAACTACTAGATCTCCCACTCCAACCACCAATCGACTTGATTCTTTGAGGAGTGTCATAGGAGGTCTAGATCTACGTCTCCACCGAAGGAATTTCAAATCCCCCCACACTATCCGTGTGGAACTTGCATCTTGGGTTGCTTGTAACTCGAGGTGCCTTTGTGAGTCTCGGAGGAAGTCCGAGGCATTGTTGGGAGGCTCCAACTCATTGTGGAGTTCCCCGACCTTTGTGTACCGGCTTGGTCAACGCCATCAAGGTGACCTCATAGTGAATGAGCCGAACCCCCACGGGTAAAGCTCACGGAGAATAGAGTGAGCACATCCGTGCTATTGGAGCGCCTAGGTGGCTCCACACTCCTCCAACGTAGACGTACTTCCCTTGGGAAGGAACTACGGGAAACATCTCCGTGTCTCCACTTTGCGGTTATTTCTATCCTTTACTTGTTGCTTCCGCTACGTTGTTTACCTTGCTTGTATCACATAGGTTGCTATCACCTAGTGCACATCTAGTCAACCTTGTTTACTTTGCTCAAGCCCTAATTAATCGAAAAAGAATTAAAATTTGGTAGTCGCCTAATCACCCCCCCTCTAGTCGACATATCGATCTTTCAATTGGTATCAGAGCCTCGTCTCTTATCTAAGGCTTCACCGCCTAAGAGAATATGTCGGACGTCGTGGACCCTCTCGCATCGGTTACTAATGAACGCTTTGGTGAGGTTGTTAGTGAACTCAAGAGTGAGATATCGAATCTCAATACCGAGATCACTACCAACCTCAACATAAGCATGAAGGAATCGATGCGAGAAATGTTCAAGGAGTTCCTAGGGAAACCGGATCCTCCTAAGGTTGATTTACCCTCCTTGGAAAATGTCCCGGGAAGTTAGATACTCTTCCTTCTACGGGTATTGTCAATGCGGACGGAAAGGCGCAAGCCAATCCCGAAAAAAAGAACTCCGAGGATGGTAACTCAACCCCAAGGAAGCCGCCGGGGGTGTATGCTAATGTTCCACCGGAACAAGTGTATAACACAATCCACCAACACGTCTCTCCGCCACACATCGCCAATATGGGCGCACCTCCTAAGCTTGATCCAAAAGACTTTCCTAATTGGCAATTCTCTATGCGTTCACACATGTCTAGTTGTTGTGTTTTCTTGATTGACATTTTAGAGCAAGGCTTCCATCCTCAAGACCCACACAACATGACTCCAACGGAGAAGGCCAATCATCAACTCAACGCCACCGCCATGCACATGATACAAACGGCCGCCAGCCCAACTTATCGCACGCATATCCGTATGTGCACGACGGCAAAGCAATGTTGGGAGAATCTTCATAACTTGTTCTTGGGGAACAAAAGCATTCAACTTTCCAAGTATGAAGCGGTTCAAGATGAAGCCGATGAGTTTGTGATGAATGAAGATGAGACCCCCGAAGATCTCTATCGAAGCTCACCGCTCTTGCCATCACCTTGAATGATTTTGGTTTTGAGAAGTTTGAAGATAATTGGATCAAGCGCAAGTTTCTCAAGGCCATCACTCCCTCAAATCAAGGCTTGGCTCAAACCATTCGATCAAGACCGGACTTCTCAACACTTGACTCCAACACCGTGCTCAACGAGTTTGTATCCATTGGATGGTTGTCAAGAGCTCCATTCATGCTCAAGCTCGGCAAAGAGGACTTGCGGGACAATCTCCAAATGTTGCTTTGAAGTCCACGGCCATCACTAGTGAAGAAGAGTATGAACATGGAGTTGAAGAGGAGGATTCGGAGGACGTCAAGCAAGACTATTATGAGCACATGGCCCTTGCTTCAAGAGCCTTTTGGGGCAACCGTTCCAAGAGATCTTCGTCAAGACCTTTTGCTAAGAAGAACTTCGTTGCAAGACCAAGAGGAGACCGTCCAAAGACTTGCTATAATTGTAGTAATCTCAATCACTACATTGCCGATTGTCCTTGGGAGAATCGAGAGGACCACAATGGCAAGCTTGTGAGAAAAGACAAGTCCAAGGGCAACGGCAACAAGAACTACGTGAAGAAGAGGGTAGTCAATGCCTTGTGTGTTCAAGATAGAAAAGTTTTGGAAGAATACATGTCCGGTGATGAAGATGAAGATGAAGTTGAGCTACCGCTCGCATTGCCATAGCTACACCTTCCTCTACACCGTCATCCCTATTTGAATCCCCCAATGAGAATGAGTCCATTCCCTACACATGTCTCATGGCAAAAGCCACCTCGGTAACTCCTTCTCCAAACCTATTACCTCTACATCCTTCCTTATTGGATTGTGTAGAGAATGTTGTGAAGGAGCCCCAAAGTCCAAATGAGGTGGACTTATGGCTAGCTAATCTTAAGGAGAAGACAAAGTGAATGTTGATGCTCTTTTGGAGCAACTTGAGGAAACTAACTCTCTTGTAGATCAAAAGGAGGAGATCATTTCGGGCATGGCAAACCGTGAGGTTGACTATGCTAATGAGATAGCGGATTTCTCTATCGCTCTTGAAAAGGAGCAAACTCGTAGAAGGTCTCTTGAGGAGGCCCTATCTAATTCCGAGGAATCCTATGCTATTGACATGTCTAGAGTTAAAAAGGATCATGAACATGCTCTTGCTACTTCTAAAGTCTATAAGAATGAGAAGCTTGAGCTAGGCATTGAACATGCTAGACTTGAGAAGGAAAACAAGAGACTTGATGAGGAACTCAAAACCCTCAAAGAGTCTTTTGCCAAACTTGAGAAGTCTCATGATCAATTCCTAGGTCAACAAGTGAAAGAAGTTATTGCATCCACATCAAATGAAATTGTTGCTAAATCTATTATTTGTTGTGAGCATGCTAACCTTGTTGAAGAGAATGCTAAGTTGAAATCTCAACTTGAGAAGGGCATTATGGCTTGTGCCCAAGGAGAAAAGAACCTCAATGACCTTTTGAGCAATCAAAAGGATCAAATTGGAAAAGAAGGACTTGGTTTCTCTACCAAGTCAAAGAAGAAGAACAACAAGAAGAAGAATCCTTCTCCCTCTTCAAAAGCTATTATCTTTGTGAAGGAGGGGGAGTTGGCTAAAGAGAAGGAGACCAACACCATTGTGGGTGGTGAGGTCACAAGGGACCTTCCTACCCATAATGACTTTGCCGGCAAATATAACCCATCTTATGTTCTTATGAAATCTAAAGATGGTCATGTTTATGCTAAATATGTTGGCACTTCTTATGGTGATGATTATCATTGGACTATTTGGGTTCCAAAGACCCTTGTGACTAACAAAAAAGGACCCATCGAAAAATGGGTACCTAAATCGAAGTCTTGATTCCTTGTAGGGTGTGGCGTCCGGTGCGGGTCGATGGACGGTGGATAGTGGCGCATCCCAACACATGACCGGACGCATTGACTTGGTGGATGATATTGAACCTCCTCTACCTCAATATTCACGAGTCAAAATTGGTGACAACCGCGAGCTTAAGGTATTGGGACGAGGCAAGGTCGTTGTTGCTAGAGAGGTCTCTATCAAGAATGTACTTGTCGTTGAGTCCCTTGGCTACAACTTACTCTCCGTCTATCAACTTACTAAAAGTGGTTATGGGTGTTACTTTGATGACGAGAGTGTGATCATCACCGTGAAGGGATCTCTTAAAGTAGTCTTTGTTGGACATGTCGAGTACGGCATGTATGTGCTTGATTTCTCGAAAGAGAGCATGTCGGCCGCGACTTGTCTAATGGCTAAAGTTGATGTGGGTTGGCTTTGGCATCGCCGACTAGCCCACACCAATATGAGAACACTCCATGATCTTCAAAGTGGTGATCACATTCTTGGACTAACCGATATTAAGTTTTCCAAAGATCGTGTGTGTAGATCATGCGTTCTAGGAAAGCAACATGGAGAAGCCCATCCATCAAAGACGAAGATTACCACCGACAAGATTCTTGAGCTCATTCATTTGGACCTATTTGGTCCATTATCTTATGATAGTCTTGGTGGGAAGAAGTATTGCTTGGTGATTGTTGATGACTATTCAAGATACACATGGGTCTATTTCTTCAAGAAGAAGAGTGAGACTCAACAAAGAGTCATTGACTTCATCAACATGGCTCAACGTCAATATCAAGAGAAGATCATGACAATTCGAAGTGATAATGGGTCCGAATTCAAGAACTACACCGTGGAGGGGTTTCTTAGTGAAGAGGGTATTGCTCATCAATATTCCACTCCATACACCCCTCAACAAAATGGTGTTGCGGAGAGGAAGAACCGGACTCTTATGGATGCGGCTAGGACCATGATTGCGGAGTATGCTTCTCCGTTCAACTTTTGGGCCGAAGCCATCTCCACCGCTTGTCATGCAACAAATCGGTTATATCTCCGCAAGCTATTGAACAAGACCCCATATGAGATTCTTCTTGGGAAGAAACCGGATCTTTCTTATTTTCGTGTCTTTGGATGCAAGTGCTTCATTCGCAAGAAAGGTAACCGGTTATCTAAGTTTGAGACTAGATCTATAGAGGGCATCTTTGTTGGTTACTCCACAAACTCTCACGGCTATAGAGTCTACAACAAGACCACCGGTCAAGTTGAAGAATCTAGTGACGTGAAGTTTGATGAGGATAATGGCTCCCAAGTGGGGCAAGTTGATCCTAATGTTGTAGGTGATGTACCTATGGAGCTCGCTCTAAGAAGGATGGCAATTGGGGACATTCGTCCCATTGAAGAGGATCCTCCTCAAGTTCAAGATCCTCCTCGAGCTCCTCCTCAAGTCATACCATCACCAACTCAAGATCCTCCCCGTAACCAAGAACAAACTCCGAGCCCTCAAACAAGTGAGCAAGGTCAAGAACAAGATCAACCTAGTGGTTCCTCTCCACAACTTGATGTTCAAGACCAAGCTCTAGATGGTGCACACGACAATGGTCAAGAACAAGATCAACCTAGTGGTTCCTCTCCACAACTTGATGTTCAAGACCAAGCTCTAGATGGTGCACACGACAATGATCAAGAACAAGATCAAGGTGGTCCACATCAAGATCAAGCTCAAGATCAAAACAATGCACATGACTCCGATGATGAAGGAAATGATCAAGTCATCTCTCAAGAAACTTCGGAGGAGACCAAGAAGAGAAGAGAATTGCGAAGAGAGCAAAAATTAACTCGCTTAGAGCATACATTGGACAAAGTTCTTGGAGTGTCCAAAGCAAGGTCGTCACAAGAAAACAATTGGCAAGCTTTAGCACCAACCATGCTTTTGTGTCCTTCATCGAGCCCAAGAAGGTGTATGAAGCTCTTGAAGATCATGATTGGATTGATGCCATGCATGAAGAACTCAATAACTTCAAGCGCAACAAGGTGTGGAAGTTGGTGCCAAGGCCAAATGGGTGCAAGAACGTCATCGGCACCAAATGGGTCTTCAAGAACAAGCAAGATTCGAACGGCATTGTCATTCGAAACAAGGCAAGATTGGTGGCACAAGGCTTCTCTCAAGTCGAAGGTGTTGACTTCGGTGAAACCTATGCCCCCGTTGCTCGTCTTGAATCTATTCGCATCTTGGTTGCATATGCATCTCATCATAACTTTAAATTGCAACAAATGGATGTTAAAAGTGCTTCCTTAATGGTCCTATTAATGAGTTGGTATATGTTAAGCAACCTCCCGGGTTTGAGGATCCCAACCATCCGGACCATGTTTACAAGCTCGACAAGGCGCTCTATGGCCTTAAACAAGCCCCACGTGCGTGGTATGAGCACCTTCGAGAGTTTCTTGTAGACCGTGGGTTCCAAGTTGGTGTTATTGACCCCACCCTCTTTACCAAGAAGGTGGGTGGCAATCTTTTCATATGCCAACTCTATGTAGATGACATCATTTTTGGTTCTACTAACAATGCTTTCAATGATGAGTTTGCAAAGCTAATGACAAGCAAATTTGAGATGTCCATGATGGGGGAGTTGAAGTACTTCCTAGGATTTGAAGTGAAGCAATATAGGGAAGGTACCTTCATCAATCAAGCCAAATATACCCAAGACATGCTCAAGAGGTTCACGATGATGGAGCTCAAACCTTACAAGACACCCATGTCCACCTCCGTCAACCTCCACACCGACACCGAGGGTAACGATGTCGATCAAAAACTCTATCGCTCGATGATTGGCTCTTTGCTTTATCTTTGTGCATCTAGACCGGATATTATGTTTAGTGTGGGTAAATGTGCAAGGTATCAAGCGGCTCCCAAAGAGAGCCACTTAGTGGCGGTTAAGCGCATCTTTCGATATTTGCTTCATACCCCAAACTTTGGTCTTTGGTATCCCAAGGGTTCAAGCTTCCATCTCATGTGGTACTCGGATGCGGATTATGCCGGAGAGAAGAAGGATAGGAAGTCTACATCCGGGAGTTGTCAATTTCTTGGCCGCTCCTTGGTGTGTTGGTCTTCCAAGAAGCAAAATTGTGTTGCTCTCTCCACCACCGAAGCCGAGTACATCTCCGCCGCAAGTTGTTGTGCTCAACTCTTATGGATGGTGCAAACTATGAAGGATTATGGTATTAACCTCACGAAGGTGCCCCTCTTTTGCGACAATGAGAGTGCTATCAAGATCGCCCACAACCCCGTGCAACATGCCAAGACGAAGCATATTGAAGTCCGTCATCATTTCATCCGGGAGCATGTGGAGAGGGGCAACATTGACCTTTCTTTTGTAGGAACCAAGGATCAACTTGCGGATATCTTCACGAAGGCCCTTGATGAACCAAGATTTCGAGAGTTGATGAATGAACTAAATGTCATTGATGCGAGCAACTTTGCTTGACGCCTTGTACAAGTACCCATAGTAGACATCGTAACTAGTTTAGATGCATGCATGAAATAGGGGGAGTGTAGCTCAACTCATGAGTCAACACTACTTCTATTATGCGCACATAGACAATTCGTGCTTCATTCGGTCACTCCGGTGACAAATTGTGCTTAAACGATGAGTATTGGCCTTGAACTCAAGATATATCTTCGCGGTTTTGGGTTGATAATTGCTCATACATGGTGGCCTAGGCCACCGCCCTCCTCCTTATGAGGAGTTGATCTTCATTTATCTTAGTTGGGTCGTTAGCATCGATTTCTCCCTTTTTGGTGTCTTGATGCCAAAGGGGGAGAGATATCTATTAGGTCTATCGGGGATTTGCATGGGTTAAGTCACAAGCTTTTGTGTTCTCTTTGATTCTTATAAGCTTGTGAACTTTGTTTGTTATCGCTTCATGTACCTTGTTATGCATGGTGTAAGACATGTTTAAACTTCGTTTATTAGCTTTGAACTTCCTATGCTAGTTGCAAGATTTGTGGTTTTATGCTATATTATTTATCTTGCATGGCTTGAAAAATCTAGGGGGAGTGTTGATCCTAGTTGATGTGCATTTTGGATATTCAAAGACTACTCTTGAGTAGTGCACATATCTAGGGGGAGCTCCGTCTAAATTTTTCGAACCTTTTGTAGCAAATCATTGTATTGTCATCAATCATCAAAAAGGGGGAGATTGAAAGAGCATTGTCGCACTTAATCATGTTTTGATGTTGATGATAATACAAAGTTTGCATCTAACAGTTTTATACAAGTTTGAACAGGTCTTACGATTGTTATCATTGCATTCGCGTTGCGAATCTCTTCAGTTTGATGGAAGTTTGCCAGGGAGCGGTACTACCGCTGGGATAGGCGGTAGTACCGCCAGCTCCCAGGAAACAGCACTGCAGTGGCAGTACCGCTGCTGGTTCCGCCAGCAGTACCGCTGAAATTGGGTTCTGGGCGCTTGAGCGGTACCACCAGCGGTACCGCCAGCGGTACCAGCCGGTACCGCTGAGGTGGAATGGCTGGTTCTGGTACCGCTGCCAGTACCGCTATTTCCAGCGTTCGGAGGCCGTGTCCGGTACCTGGAGCGGTACCAGCTGGTACCGGGCACGTGGGATTCGTGAAGAAGGAAGACGACCGTTGACTGCCCGTGCTGCTGCTGAGAAGATCCCAGCGGTACCACCGCTTGTTCCAGCGGTAGTACCGCTGGCGTGGTTTTCTGCCACCCAACGGGAAGAATGAAGGGAGGGGTATTTAAACCCCTTCTCCTACCTTGGGATATTTTGAGCTACTAGAATTGAATCCCCATTGTTGCCAAAGCTTCAAACTACTAGATCTCCCACTCCAACCACCCAATCGACTTGATTCTTTGAGGAGTGTCATAGGAGGTCTAGATCTACGTCTCCACCGAAGGAATTTCAAATCCCCCCACACTATCCGTGTGGAACTTGCATCTTGGGTTGCTTGTAAATCGAGGTGCCTTTGTGAGTCTCGGAGGAAGTCCGAGGCATTGTTGGGAGGCTCCAACTCATTGTGGAGTTCCCCGACCTTTGTGTACCGGCTTGGTCAACGCCATCAAGGTGACCTCATAGTGAATGAGCCGAACCCCCACGGGTAAAGCTCACGGAGAATAGAGTGAGCACATCCGTGCTATTGGAGCGCCTAGGTGGCTCCACACTCCTCCAACGTAGACGTACTTCCCTTGGGAAGGAACTACGGGAAACATCTCCGTGTCTCCACTTTGCGGTTATTTCTATCCTTTACTTGTTGCTTCCGCTACGGTGTTTACCTTGCTTGTTTCACATAGGTTGCTATCACCTAGTGCACATCTAGTCAACCTTGTTTCACTTTGCTTAAGCCCTAATTAATCGAAAAAGAATTAAAATTTGGTAGTCGCCTAATCACCCCCCTCTAGTCGACATATCGATCTTTCACCAGGTAGTCTGAATAAGCCACATATGTCCTCAATTATTTCCATATGCTCGCGTGCCGACTTAGTTCCATCTCCTGTAAATGGATTTTTCATAACTCTTTTAACATGACCCATGGGAATTTTATATCCCACTTTAGGTACCTCAGACACAGTAGTTTCAACCACCTTTGCAGTAGTGGCATAAGCACTTTCATATAGAGCAAGATGCAGCGAGGCACGATTCATAAATGCCATAGTAACAATGAGATAAAGCAGCTTTCAAGTTTCCTTACCAAACTTCTTACCAATAGCGCTACGCTCCCCGGCAACGGCGCCAGAAAACTATCTTGATGGCTCCCAAGTGCAGGAGATCAATTGTAGTACCTTTCAATTAGAAAAGGTTGTCGAACCCACGAGGAGCTGAAGGTATTGGTTAGTAAGATTGGTAAGTAAAACAATAAAAGATGCAAGTGTTTTTGGTATTTTCAGTTGTATAGTTGCAAGCAGATAACAGATAGTAGCAAGTGAAAGCTCTCAAAGAGAGAAAGCCCAATCCTCTTATGTGGCAAAAGGACAAGCTCAAGTAATGTGTAACTTATATGTGGCAAACGTTCCCGAGGGCGGCATGGATGATGCTAGGCATAGAGATTTATAAAACAACACGTTGAATATCTTGTCAAGTTTTAATCTTCTTTGGACGGAGGCATAATTAGGTATAGCTAAATAAATAAACTACAACCCCTTATGATGGATCATGTGGCCAAGCAAATGACTGCACAAGAATTATTAAGACATAAAGTCCCACCATAGCATTACACTCTAAGGTCCCCGATACTAATACCCTCATAATATAACTTCATGACTCGGTCTCAGGTTTACGTGTCCTCCCAAGTCTCCATCAATTCATTACACTACGGTGTTCTCCTATGAGACCATAAAGGTGAAGTGTTGTGCAGTCGACGTTCGCACAACACCATCATAGAATCACATAAAGATAAACTCTTGACAAAATACCAACACATGTCATATATAAATCATTGCCAATTCATCCTATGCCCTCAGGAACATACGGGAACTACTCACAACGTGCGAACATGATGATATTCAGTGGCATAAGTGGTACAACACAATCTGAAATTATAACTTCACCACCAAATAATGACAAGTACTCAATCACAAACATGAATAGTAGCACAAGACAAGTATCTAGGGTATAGCAACTCTCAAACTGCGAGGGGAACGGAGTGGATCGCGGTGATGATGATGGTGATGGTGCTGGTCTTGATGGGGGTGGTGATGTAGAGGCCTCCTCCCACGCCAAGGAGGAGAGGTGATGACGATGGCGATGATTTCCCCCTTCTCCGGAGTTCCGGAGCGGCAGGATCTGACCCCCCTCGGAAGGGATCAGGAGTTTCGCCGCCGCCGCGACCTCGGATGGACTTGGAAAAATTAGGGCGTTACTTTTTGGGCGGGACGAAGGCGTCGATAAAAAGCCCCAGGCGAGGAGGTGCCCGAGGCACCTTTGGGTGGGTCCCACGCGGCCAGGTACATGGGCCACGTGGGCCACCCCCATTTGGCCCTCGTGGCTCTCCTCTCTTCGGTCTTCTTCCCTCTGCCTTTCTCCCGATGAAAAACTGACGCAATATTTTTTCTTTTATTATTTGAGTTCCTGTAGCTCCTGAAACATTAAAGACAAGAAAAGGGGGTTTTCTGCCTCCCAGAAATTAAATATTAAAAATAGGGACTTTGTATGAAAGTCCCCAAAATCATCTAAAACATGTAGAAACAATCATATAATCATGCAAATAACATTCTAGTATGATACTAAAAGTTATATAAATGATGATATAAAATGCACGTATCAACTGCCTATCCAACAAATACATGTAGCGACGGACGTGTTCGTCCTCCTCCCTGATACGGCGACGTACCACCTCCTCGGGGGCCGGCTCCCTCTGCACCGAGCGTGGCCCACACGACTGCCACCAAAGAAGATCCGGGTCGACGACGTCATCCGGATTACTCACCAAGCTGCGCGTCCCGGAAGGTAGCACCTCCCAGTGCCAGCCCGGCGGAGCCCAGTCCCGGACATCGCCCCTCTGGTCCAACTGGGACATCGTCACCGAGAAAAATATTATAGTGATCGACAGCGTATTTACACATTGAATGACAAGAAAGTCAAAACAAAAATCAGAGGACAAAACATAGAGGAACGTCACTCATGTGAGATACAAGTGAAAAGAGTACAAAAATGTGAACACGCTCACGACATTGTGGTCATAGCCTCTCAGTACAAAATCGATAAAACTCTTTATTCAGATGCCTCAGCATGGTAGCACACATACATACTCTCGTCTATTTTCTCGGAGGGCATTTTCATTTCCTATGCGGGATGAAATGAGAAGAAATAATCATCCTAATGAACATGGATAAAAAGATTACATGCATGAACATATATAAGAGGCTATGCACATAGTACTATATATGCAAATAACAAAAATGGTACTATACAAATTTTTTGATTCTAAGACATAAGAAAAATTTATACTAACTCAATTATATATGCTAACACTAAAAATATACTTCTAACAGAAAATATTTACACAAATTTTGATTCTAACAAAAAAAATGAAAAAGTAGTAATTTAAATCAATAATTAAGAAAAATGACATAATTTTTTGTTATTGGCATAATTTAAAATGGAATAATTTAAAATGGCATAATTTTTAAATGGTCCACTAATTTAAAGTACAAACTCATAGCAAATTCATAGCAACTAATTTCATAGCAAATTTAAGTAGTCCACTAATTAATTCATAACTTCATCAATATTTCTTATACACAATATTCATCAACAAAATTTCTTATACACAATATTCATCAAAAAATTCTTATACACAATATTCATCAACAATAATTTTAAACAACAATTTTAAATTACTACAGAGAGCAGGGGAGGCGGCGGCGCTAGGGGAGCAGAGAGCAGGGGAGGCGGCGGTGCTAGGGGAGCAGAGAGCAGGGGAGGCGGCGCTAGGGGAGCAGAGAGCAGGGAAGCAGAGAGCAGGGGAGGCGGCGGCGCTAGGGAAGCAGAGAGCAGGGGAGGCGGCGGCGCTAGGGGATCGATCTTACCTAGCTTGGATCGATGGCGACGGCGGCGGCGTGGGCCCAGGCGCGACGGCAGATGGGCGGCGTCGCTGCGGCGGGCGAGGTCGGGCGCGACGGCAGGGCTTCGCCGGAGATTGCAAGCGACGCGGGAGGAAGAAACTGCTCGATTTGGCGCTCCAAGTCCTAAAGAAAAGGGGAAAAACAACCTTTAGTACCGGTTCGTAATACCAACCGGTACTAAAGTGGTTTTGGCCGCCGCTGAAAATAGCGCGCGCTAAGTCAACCTTTAGTACGGTTGCAAACAACAACCGGTACTAAATGTGCTTTTGAAATATATTTTTTGTTCTCTTTCCTTTTACTTTTTTCTGATTTCTTTATTCTATTGATTTAATTCTCCAAATTTGACAAAATTTATATCAAACGTAAGCCCTGGACATGTAGAATCTTTTGGTACTGCTTATTTTCAAATTTGACTATGTTGAATGTATTCAAATTTCAAATGGACGATTTGAGTAAATTTGACATAGATTCCTATATTTGAGCTAATCTATTATATATTAAAAGTAAATTATGGGCTAACCAGAAATTAGAGAAATCTACTAGAAATTACCACAATAATCAGAAACATCCGGCCGTCTAATTTTTACCCCAATAAACCACAGCCAATTGATATGGATAACTGAAGTTGAAAATTACCCACCTATGCCATTATGTAAAATACCTTTTCGTTTCCTATTCCCGTGAAAAGAAAAAAAGAAAAACTTAAATCTTCCTCCCCACGCGGTTCCGACTAGCATCGTCTATAATCTTGACCTAGCAGACGCCGATCTCCAGGTATGGATCTCAACCAGCAGTGGCGCATCAGCGCATGGCGCTCAACCCAATCTGAAGCCGATCTCCAGGACGTGTGCGCTGCATACCGTGCGTGGTCGTACGGATCTTCTCCTTGGCCAGTCCGGCGGCCGCAGCGATTGGACCGTAACCACTTCAGGTATTATTAAGTCAGCTTTGCTAAGCATGGTTGTGCTGATTGTACAGAGGCAGCACGGCAGCAGCGCTCTGGTGCCTTTCCAGCCAAAAAGCAAGTGGAGAGATCGGAACCAGATATGCATGTTTGAGCTCCTGTAGTTTTTTTTCTTTGCTAATTAATAACGTATGTAGGTTTTACAGCACTAGATCAATCAGCTGGCCACACGAAGCTGATGGATTTGTAATCGTACGGGAGCAGCTAGACGTGAACGAGTCTTCAGCGATCGGAACGATCGGAAATTTTAGGCCAACGGAACTGCCACAGGCACTTCCAGTAGGTACGTTTGATGGCATCAGAGTGAAAGAAAATAGTGTGATTGTTTGAAGGTAATTTAAAATCTTCGTATCCCCTATTCTTGCTAACATGTGTTATTTTGGAGGCTCATCCTTTTGGTGATACCAGCGCTCAATTCAACCAGCATCTCTCAATGGAATTGTGGTGCTACAGTAAGAATCCATTGATTTTTTATGGAGATAAAAGAAGCGACAACACGTACTA
The DNA here is from genome assembly GCA_947311845.1 of Poa pratensis. NCBI lineage: Eukaryota > Viridiplantae > Streptophyta > Magnoliopsida > Poales > Poaceae > Poa > Poa pratensis. The sequence continues at coordinate 121,292,580 of CAMZMU010000085.1, read as the reverse complement.
CAGTACCATGGATCCATTGATTTTTATGGACAGGAAAAAAGGGAGCCTTATCAAATTAGTATCAATGCTAGGGCGCTTGCTGCTAATCAAGAATTGTTGCAGGTCCATGACACAAGCCTTCAGGACAAGATGAAGCAGCACCAAAAGGCTATTAAACATAGCACGACACAAGGATCAACAATTTCTACCGATAGATTAAATCCAGGTCCTGTAATCTTTTTTGATGCCTCTTGGAAGTGCAGGGATATCCCAGGTGCAGAGAGTCTTCATGCCACCGCCATTGGCGTCTTCATCAGGACTGAGATGGCTGGAAGGAGGTACTCCATCATGATTCAGGCGGCCTCCCAAAGGACTACATCGGTGTTTCAGGCTGAAGCAACTAGCCTTTTCTTCGCAGCGACACTGGCGCAAGTTCTTCACGTACAAAACCCAACTTTTCTACCGGATAATCAGGTGCTCGTGAAGGTGGCGACGTCCAGAAGGCTTGATCACCCACTGTTGCATTCGGATTCTAGAGATGTTGTGGCAAATTTCTTGCAGGCTACCTCCAGATCATCGGTGCAAAATTTTCATATCAAAAGAGACTTAATGGGATAGCTCATGACTGTGCAAACAGGTTCTAAGGCAATGCCATGATCGACCTATATTTGGGTATACAAATTCAGCTCACTCCCCAGATTAATGTCCTGTAATGTTAGCTCTTCAGAATCCTCCTCTGCAGGACATTGTAATAATGGCTGTACATTGCTATTGAGCTGAATAAAATTAGGCGCCTTTGGCGCCCCCTTTTTTTCGAACAAAGGAGAGAACAAGATAGACTTCAATTATGTAAGTTTCCAACCTTTTGGCTGCTTAAAAATATTTTTCATAACTACTTGCTAGACCTATTCTCCCAAAAAAAAATTTTTTTGCAAGATAAAGATTGTTCACTAACACTCAAAAATCTATTCACATTGTTGTACTCTGTTCTTGTACTCAAGTTTTAACCTCCGCAATTTTGGTGGCCCTATGAGAATCGTTCAATCATACTCTTATATACTTTCAAAAAACTTGCACTCAACCCAGATAATTTATATATTATAAGTTCATCAAGTTTTTTTAGAAACAATTCATGGAAATATGATGAAATCTGTATCTTCATGAAAATGCTACTATATTATTTCTGACCTTGCTTTGAGTCCCTAGATAGAAAAATAATACATTTTTCATTTTAGGATAGCTACAGTGAAAACTGAATTCGGTTCACAAATAAATAAAAAAGATATACTTCTAGGGTAGGTAGTCTGCTAGGGAAGGGAAGAACTTACGATTCATGCAATTTTCGTGTAAAAGGTTCTTGGCTATACTACTGTTCATAACTCTATTAGTGGTTTTATCTTTACATATACTCTCTCCGTTTTTTAATATAAGATGTTTTATGTGTTGCACATGTTGTCTAGATACATACTAAAGTGAGAGAACATACACACTAATACATGTCTACATACATTTGTATACATGCGCATGTGGACAAATGCTAAAACATCTTATATTAAAAAACGGAGGGAGTATAAAGGAGACAAACTGGAACATGCAATTATTTGTGAGCTGCAGTGCTCTTAGGTCCAACTACCTTAACTACCGAAACTGGTAGACAATCACAGAAGTTGCCACTTCTTTGGTGTTAACAGGCTAGGTTTCCGTTGCCAGACACTTTCGGTCGAATTCCTAATGCAAGTATGCAACTACATAGTCCATGGAGCAACCCCGGAATATCAGAATTAAGATTACCAGTTAGCCGCATCCACGGATACTATTTATGTTTCTTCTTTGCTATGCAATGGTACAAGGATAATCTGATTATACATCTTGGAAGAAGATGCATCGAGGCACAGATAATAACAGGAACTCATGTGCAAGAAAAGGTGTATATTCCAAAAATAATAATGTCACCAACAGAATCAGCGTGACCATTCCTTCTAAAACATCAACAATATCCAATTTCAGTGTGCTTTGCTATGACAATCAACAAAAGACAGGGGCAGTCTGTAAACATGGTTTCATCAGTAAGTTTGATTGCAAACGGATTCAAATGGACAATTACTGAAATTTTAAATGTAACATGGTTCATAGTACACAACTGCATAACAAAGCCAACTGCAGATCTAAGTTCTTAGCAGCAGACTAATAGGTAACATACCTTGGATCAACAATTATATGGTAAGACCACTGCAATATCTCATCAGACCACCATCAGAGTGTTACTTATATAACGAAAACAATACAGCCATGAACCTCTATACAATCATTGGTATGTGACTTATTTTTTAATGTGCACTTTGGCTTGAAGATAAACCAAAACCATCTGAAGAAGAAAAATGAGAAGTATCAAGGATGTATAAAGTGGGATAAACTAATCTCACTTACACATCCTAGAAAGTATGACCCTTAACTATCAATAATCCTGAAATCTTGCAGGTGACAGTCAATTCTCGGACAGACAGTGACTAATATTAAAAATTTGGAATCTTTATATATATATGATACTATGAGAAAATATAGGCATGCTAATGATATGACTATACTAATAACTTAATTTCCGAAATAGCTTGGCGAGATACTAATGCTATGGCGCAGGACGGAAAGGAAAACAAAAAGGCTGCTTCCAACCCATATGAGCAACGCATACAGAAGACCTGAGGATGAAAACTCACTGAACCAAGTAGCACCATACGAAGCTGACACTCAGATTGACTCGAAAAAAAAAGGAGTGCACAACAGAATGTATGGGTACTTCAATTGCAGAATGGAAAGCAAAAAAAATAAAACAGTCAGGTACCAAATCATGGCAGCGTCCTCACCGATTCAAAACACATGCACCAGGCAATTTATCTTCTCCAAGTAGACGTCCGGGAGACCGCCATCCATTGCGACACTGCGTCAGAAGCCTCGCACTCCTGGTCAAACCCAAGGTGCCTGGACCTCTTCAACGCCATGGTGCTCCAACAGCAGTACCTCACGCTCCATTTGTATGCTCACTTCGTAGGCGAGGGAAAACTTCGGCGGTCTGAATTCGCTGGATTTCTAGGACCGGAGAGTGGGAGACAACCAGATTTAGAGACCACCGGCGGAGAAAAGTGGGGAAACTGAAACGGTGTGCAGTGGGGAAAAACAGGGACGACTGACGGAAGAGAGTGAAAGAAGTAGAGTATTTGTCATTATTTTAACAAGTCACTTACTTTCCAATGCATATAGACGTATGCAGGAGACTCACAACCGCATAAACTTTTGGGAAAATCCAAGTGAAGTTGCTGATAATTCTTAATCGACTCAAAATTTAAACAGACCTCAATCGAGTACAGAACTATTAGATTTGCACCGTGATATCTCAGAGTTATACATGAGATGCAAACTTGCTACTTAAATATCACTTGCACATAATTTACAACTGAGAAAAAAATATTCAGGCAATACCAAAAAATATTCACATGATACACCAATATTGCCACGCTACAAAATCGTGGTGACATCAGATGAATTAAGTCGATTCTGAGTCGACCAAAAATTAAGGGTCCCAAAAGTTTTACAAATACATACTATCAGGGAAATTTAAAAATATATATGAATATATATCACATTTAAAAATAGGTCATTAAAACAAGATTCATTGATTAGTAATTTTTTCATATAAAATGTATTAAGTAAAATAAAAGAATTACAACTTAATAAAAATATTAGAAAGTTATTACTTCTCTTCATACTAAAAAATATAGTACAAAAAATGGAACATATACAAAAAATAGTACTAACTAGAACATGCCATTCTAGGATTTATTAATATGCCAACATTTTATTAGATTGCCCGAAATTGTTTCCCTTTTGTATATTATATGAGAAATTTTAAAGAGACCATCAAGATGTCGCCCGCGTATGTATGCGGGCCACTTTGCTAGTTGTTTAATTGTCTATATTGATTTAATTGTTTAATTGTATACTAATTTCTTTTGTATTGATTTCTTTTATATCTATTGATTTAATTGTCCAAATTAAGTCAAATTAGTTTCTAAAATCAACAAATTTTGGAACAGCCAATATTTATGAACATCCTTAACAACATCTCATACAGTTACATAAAAGGATTAATACATTATTACACATCACGAATAGATTTCATAACACAGTTACATTACTACATAAACAGACTTGTTGGGTCGGAGGCCGTAGGATTAGGGGGAACGGCGGGAGGAGCCAACCCCGTCCGCGGCCGCCCGGTTCTCGCGCGCACGTTTGCGGTGGAGGGCACGATCTATGGAGGATGAGTCTTTCAGCGCCCAATCCAGCTCGGAAGCCTCCTTCGCCTTGAGCTGGTAGGCAGTCTTGGCTCGCTGGACACAGTCGTCGCGGACAGACTGGAAGGAGGCTTCCATGGCCTCCTGTATCTGCAACCCACAGCCCTCTTCCCCGTCGTCGCTCCAGTCGAAGTCGTTGTCCTCCTCCTCCTCGGCGGGAGGAGCGGCGGCGCCTGGTGGAGGTGCGGCGGCACCTGATGGAGACGCATCCAAGTCGCCGTATGCGGCCATGGATCCCCACGCCACCCCTGCGGCGTACGCATCCTCGTCGGGGTCGGGCACGTCGGACCACGCGCGCTCGTACGCCGTCCGCACCGGATCCGGCACCGGAGCAGGAGGCCGGTAGCTGGGCATTCCTCTCCACGCCGGGCTCGTGGGCATACGGCGGGATAGGCTCCCGCAGTAGCGCCCAAGCGCGCTCTGCCGAGCATGCTCGACCTCGTCCAGAAGGCGCTGCGGCGGGCGTGGCGGATCCATCACGTGGCTAAGAATGGTGGATTAGGGTTTACCCCGTCGGCGACAATACATATAGACCTCCAGGGCAGCGCTGGGGGAGGACACGTGACCAGGGCGAGGACACGTGGCCAGGGCAGCGCTGGGGGAGGACACGTGTGACTGACACGAGTCGTGACCGCAAAGCCCGCCTTTAGTCCCGGTTGGTGTTACCAGCCAGGACTAAAGAAGCACACGGATCGTGTGTTTCTTTCAAGCGCTTGTGAGCCGTTGGATCAGGGGTGTGTTTCTTTTGAGGGCTTGTGAGCTGTTGGATCAGCACTATCACGACCACTTCGTGAGCCACACGACCCTATATATAGCCCACCTCTCAGACATGTTCTGCACTCAGTGTGTACTCATTGTAGTTCATTTGGTATACAGAGCATTCGGATTCCCTGCATACATCCGACGGTGCATTTGATATGTGGACACTCACGAGCCACCGTCGGGCTGTATGCAGGGGAAACCGTGTGTTTTGTTCTATCTACAAATTCTTCAGTTCATCGACCGAATACAAATCATTCGGATTCCCTGCATACATCCCAACGGTGCATTTGATATGCGGGCACTGAGGAGCCACCGTTGGGCTGTATGCAGGGGAAACCGTGTGTTTTGTTCCAACTTTTTCGAGCGCTTGTGAGCCGTTGGAGTTTTTAGAACCAAAAATCAGTGTTTAGAGTTTTCTTCTGAGTTTTCATAACACAGTTACATAAAAGGTTTAATACATTATTACACATCACCAACACCACCCCCTATCTATTGTTGGGGTATAATTTTTTTCTTCGCGTATGTCGACCCTTTCTTCTGATTGCGCCGTAACCATGGAGAATCTTCATCATTTAACGGGATGCTTGGGTCAGCTTTCACTTTGAAGGGCGGAATTTCATCAAACTTATTGTAATCTTCTGACATGTCTGTCTTGTCCTCCACTCCCACGATGTTTCTTTTCCCTGAAAGAACTATGTGGCGCTTTGGCTCATCGTATGATGTATTCGCTTGCTTATCTTTTCTTTTTTTCGGTCTGGTAGACATGTCTTTCACATAGAAAACCTGAGCCACATCATTGGCTAGGACGAATGGTTCGGTGTCGTACCCAAGATTCTTGAGATCCACTGTTGTCATTCCGTACTGCGGGTCTACTTGTACCCCGCTTCTCAGGTTGACCATTTGCACCGAAACAAAGGGACCTTAAAAGAAGGTCCATAGTCAAGTTCCCATATCTCCTCTATGTAACCATAATATGTGTCCTTTTGCCCATAGTCGTTTGTTGCGTCAAAGCGGACACCACTGTTTTGGTTGGTGCTCTTTTTATCTTGGTCGGCCGTGTAAAATATATTCTCATTTATCTCGAACCCTTGAAAAGTCAATATAGTCGAAGATGGTTGCTTGGCCAACAAGTATAGCTGTTCTCCAACAGTGGTGTCATTAATGAGACACGTTTGCAACCAACCGCCGAAAGTCTTCACGTGTTTTCCATCAATCCAATATTCACGTTGCTCCGGGTATTTCGAGCGTAAAATATTCTTGTGTTCCACGATATACGGAGCCACCAAGCTGGAATTATGTAGAACTGTGTAGTGTGCTTGAGTGAAAGAATGTCCGTCCATAGATATTGTTGCTTTCTTTCCTAGCGTGCCTTTTCCACGCAGTCTCCCCTCATGGCGCGATTGAGGAACACCGATCGGCTTAAGGTCAGGAATAAAGTCAACACAAAACTCAATGACCTCCTCTGTTCCATAGCCCTTGGACATGCTTCCTTCTGGCCTAGCACGGTTATGAACGTATTTCTTTAAGACTCCCATGAACCTCTCAAAGGGGAACATATTGTGTAGAAATACAGGACCGAGAATGAAATCTCTTGGACTAGGTGAACTATGAGGTGCGTCATAATATTGAAGAAGGATGGTGGGAACACCAACTCGAAGCTGACAAGACATTGGACCACATCCTTCTGTAAACTTGGTAGAGTTGCTGGATCGATTACCTTCTGAGAAATTGCATTGAGGAATGCACATAGCTTCACAATGGGTACTCGAACGTTTTCCGGTAGAAGCCCCCTCAATGCAACCGGAAGTAATTGTGTCATAATCACGTGGCAGTCATGAGACTTTAGGTTTTGAACTTTTTCTCTGCCATGTTTATTATTCCCTTTATATTCGACGAGTAGCCAGACGGGACCTTGATACTGCTCAGGACTTGAAAAAATCTCCTTCTCTTCTTTGGTAAGAGCGTAGCTGGCAGGACCTTGATACTTCTCTGGATTCAGGTCGTCTCGTTCGTGCATAAGTTGCTGGTCCAACCGTGCATCCGGTGTATCTTTCGTCTTCCCATACACGCCCAAGAAGTTTAGCAGGTTCACGCAAAGATTTTTCGTCACGTGCATCACGTCGATTGCAGAGCGAACCTCTAGGAATTTCCAATAGGGTAGATCCCAAAATATAGATTTCTTCTTCCACATGGGTACGTGTCCGCCAGCGTCATTCGGAACAGATTGTCCGCCAGGACCCTTTCCAAATATTACTTTTAAATCCTTGACCATGCCATATATAACATCACCAGTAGGGAGGGTAGGCTTCGTCCGGTTATCTGGCTCACCTTTGAAATGCTTGCCTTTCTTTCTTACGGGATGCTTGTTTGGAAGAAATCGACGATGCCCCGGGTACACATTCTTGGTACCTAAATATATACTTTCAGTCTCACCTAAACAGTGCGTGCATGCGTTGTATCCCTTGTTTGACTATCCTGAAATGTTACTAAGAGCAGGCCAATCATTGATGGTTACAAACAGTAACACTCGTAGGTCAAATTCCTCCTGTTTGTGCTCATCCCACACACATACACCTTCGTCAGACCACAACTGTAAAAGTTCTTCAACTAATGGCCTCAGGTACTGATACGTCTCAAACGTATCTATAATTTCTGATGTTCCATGTTGATATTATACCAATTGTTACATGTTTTATATACACTTCATAGCACTTTTATGCATTTTCTGGGACTAACCTATTAACAAGATGCCACAGTGTCAGTTCCTGTTTTCTGCAGTTTTTGTATTCCAGAAAAGCTAGTCTGGAAATATTCTCGGAATTGAACGAAACTTGGACAGAACCTCCTATTTTTCCAACACGAAGACGGAGTCCAGAGAGATGGAGGAGGGCCACGTGGCACCCACACCATGGGGCCGCGCGGGCCCCCCTGCCGTGCCGTGGGGTGGTGTGGGGCCCTCGTGGCTCCGCAGCCGCCGCCCTTTCGCCTATTTATTCTTCCCGACGTGAAAACCCTAAATACCCGAGCCATTATCCATGAAAAGTTTCAGAGACGCCGCCGCCGTAAACCCTAGCTCGGGAGGGTTCAGAAGCTCTTCCCGGCACCCTGCCGGAGAGGGGAATCATCACCGCAGGACTCTACATCACCATGCCTGCCTCCGGAGTGATGCGTGAGTAGTTCATCCTTGGACTACGGGTCCATGGCAGTAGCTAGATGGTTGTCTCTCCACTTTATGCTATCATGTTTAGATCTTGTGAGCTGCCTATCATGATCAAGATCATCTTATTATAATGCTACATGTTGTGTTTGCTGGGATCCGATGAATATTGAATACTATGTCAAGTTGATTATCAATCTATCTTATATGTTATTTATGATCTTGCATGCTTTCCGTTACTAGTAGATGCTTTGGCCAAGTAGATGCTTGTAACTCCAAGAGTGAGTATTTATGCTAGATAGTGGGTTCATGCCTCCGGTAATCTGGGAGAGTGACAACAACTTCTAAGATTGTGGATGTGCTGTTGCCACTAGGGATAAAATAACCGATGCTTAGTTTAAGGGTACGCCGTTAGGTCTAATGCATTTGTTTACTTTACACACATTACTTAATGCAATTATCCGTTGCTTGCAACTTAATACCAACGGGGAACTCGGTATGACAACCTGACGGTGGATTATTAGTCATAGACGCTGTTGGATAACGGTATATGTATTTTGTCGTAATGCCCACATGAATATCATAGTAATCATCATGTCATATATATGCATTGTTATGCGCTCAATATTTTGTCAATTGCCCAGCTGTAATTTGTTCACCCAGCATGTTAGTTATCTTTTATGGAGAGACACCACTAGCGAACTGTGGACCCCGGTCCATTCTTTTACACTGATAATACAACCAACTGCAAACACTGTTCCTTTTCATTCTCTGCAATTTACTACTGTTTTCCACACCATACGTTTAATCCTTTGTTTTCAGCAAGCCGGTGAGATTGACAACCTCACTGTTTCGTTGGGGGCAAAGTAGTTTGATTGTGTTGTGTGCAGATTCCACGTCAGCGCGCCACTGACAACCTTACGAAGTGATTTCTTGCTCCTACTGGTTCGATTAAAGCTTGGTTTCATACTGAGAGAAAACTGCTTCTATACCGCATCATACCTTCCTCTTGGGTCTCCCAACGAACGTGTGATCTACACAATCAGGTACACATCAATGTCGTTGCCGGGTTGCTTCGGGCCTTGGATAAGCACTGGCATCATAATAAACTTCCGCTTCATGCACAACCAAGGAGGAAGGTTATAGATACATAGAGTCACAGGCCAGGTGCTATGACTGCTGCTCTGCTCCCCAAACGGATTCAAGCCATCTGTACTTAGACCAAACCTTAAGTTTCTTGCGTCACCTGCAAAATCCTTGAACTCACTGTCGATGTTTCTCCACTGTGGCCCATCAGCGGGGTGTCTCAGCATCTCGTCTTCCTTATGGTCTTCTTTGTGCCATCGCAACAACTTGGCATGCTCTTTGTTTCGGAACAAACATTTCAACCATGGTATTATAGGAGCATACCACATCACCTTGGCAGGAACCCTCTTCCTGGTGCTCGGCTCGCCCTCAACATCACCTGGGTCATCTCGCCTGATCTTATACCGCAATGCACCGCATATCGGGCATGCATTCAAATTCTCGTACTCCTCACCGCGGTAGAGGATGCAGTCATTGATGCATGCATGTATCTTCTGCACCTCTAATCCTAGAGGGCAGACAACCTTCTTTGCTTCGTACGTACTGGGGGGCAATACGTTATCCCTTGGAAGCATCTTCTTTAATATTTTCAGTAACTTTTCAAATCCCTTGTCAGATAGTCCATTTTCCGCCTTCCATTGCAGCAATTCCAGGGTGGTACCCAGCTTTTTCTGGCCATCTTCACAATTTGGGTACAACAATTTTTTGTGATCCTCTAACATGCGCTCCAACTTCGACCTCTCGTTTTCACTTCCGCAGTTTATCTGTTCATCAAGAATGACCCGATGAAGATCATCATCGGACTCATCAACAATGACCTCCTGTTCAGCTCCGTCTTCCCCCATTGTAGTACCGCCGTGTTCAGAGAACATAGGATAGTTGTCATCATCCTGTTCTTCATTGTCTTCCATTATAACCCCTCTTTCTCCGTGCTTGGTCCAACAAAAATAATTGGGCATGAAGCCTTCTCGCAACAGGTGGGAGTGTAGGGTATTTGAGGAAGGGTAATTCCTCCTATTCCTACAGTCATCACGTCGACAAAACATAAAACCATTCTGCTTGTTTGCCTTAGCCACACGGAGAAAATTATGCATGCCATTAATGAACTCGGGATAGCGTCGGTCACCGTACATCCATTGCCGGCTCATCTGCATTATATAAATATATCAAAAACCATTACACTACATCATCATGAATAGGGAACTGACCAAATTAATTAATACAATTTCATCACACATTAAAACCAAAATAGAGTAGTGACCAAATGTAATACATAGTTCTCATAAAAATACACTGAAACTAACATACAACTATCTAATTAATGCATTTAAATGCAACAACAAATGCGATCAAAATCGCAACAAAGGTAACAATTGAACCAACATCATAATGATACCAAGCCTCTTGATTAATGACATATTTTCTAATCTTTTTAATCTTCAAGCGCATTGCATCCATCTTGATCTCGTAATCATCGAAGACGTCGGCAGCTTGAACTCCAATTTCATCTTCTCTTCTAAGCATTGGAGACGAAGATCTTCACTTCTTTTCAATTTTGCTTTCAAATCATTGGTTTCTTTTTCAAAAAACTCGACAATAGGGTCGGTTGGAATTTCCGGTTCAACTACCTCCTAGATAAAAATATATTTATGTCAAGTTGGTCGGCATAATTATCATAAACACGAAATGAAACAAATAGTTATAACAAACAATCATACCACATCCGAATAATAGAGCGGACGAGAGCCGGTGTGGACAGATGTCAAAACCATGGCACTATATATAACAAACAATTATACAACTATAAGAAAATTATACAAGTAATAATTATGCATCTAAATTCTACAACTAAGATTTTTTTAAATTAAAAGATAAAAACAAGAGGCTCACCGAGGTGGTGCCGGTCACGGGACGGCGCGGCGATCGACGGCGGTGAGGACGGGGATGGGACGACACTAAAACCCACAAATCATAATTTAGTTTGAACTCAAATTGCTCATAAAACAAATGAAATCCTTTACTTAGGCATTTCATCAAACACCTAGCTAGCACTAGAAAAATGAAATGAGCTAAACTAGCAATAAAATGAGCTAAACTTGCAATGTCGGATGAGAGGATGAAGTTTCTAACCCTTGGACAGATGGGTGCCACCAATCTTGACAAATGGTGGAGAAAAATGGGGATGAACTCGAGCTCGGGTGAGTAAAGAGGGAGGAAAAATGGAGTGTGCTCGAGCTGCTGGAAATGGAGCTGGCTCGGGTGGAAGAAGATGATATAGGAAAATCCTTAATACCGGTTCCTAATACGAACCGGTACTAAAGAGCCATCTTTAGTACCGGTTCGTATTAGGAACCGGTATTAAAGGGTCTCGCACTGGCCCCCCCGCTGCGGCTGCCTGCCGCAACCCTTTAGTACCGGTTCCTAATACGAACCGGTACTAAGGCTCCGCACGAACCGGGACTGCTTCCGGCCGGCCTCCTCGCCGCTGGAACCGGGACTAATGCCCCCATTAGTCTCGGTTCCAGTTCAACCGGGACAAATGGACCGAACCAAAACCCTGTTTTCTACTAGTGTGTGTGTGGTGTGGAAAAGGACGACGCGGTTGGGACCGCCATCCATGGCTTTCGGTTCTTTTTCCCACCAGCAAAAAATAATCTAATCAAGACAAAATATTACTCCGTATGTGGATTTGCTCAACTCGTAGTATAGATCGTGTCTTCCATCATCACTCTTGTGTACTCTAGTAAGTAAAGAAAAGTTGATTAAAGAAAGAGAAGAAAATATGCAAAACATCATAGGCCCACACGTACTTTACCACTTACAGCAGTAGCGTAGCCAGGATAATACAATGACCCATGCAAATGCTCAAAATATGGTGATAAACAGTGCAAAATAGTGCTACAGTACCTATAATCAACAAAGGAATTAGCTGCCATGCCCCAGGCCATGGCCAGGGTAGCCTGGGCCCGGCAACGCCCCTGACTTACAGTACATAAAAAAAATTCAGCAATTTATGGCTTTTGTTCTTACCCAGCACACGAGGTGCAGGTAGGAAGGATTGGTTTATACTTTGCCAAGTGGATATGCAACAACGGGTCAAAATCCAATACTTTTGAGGCGCACTAGCATAGCATATTGTCGTGGTCATCATGATAGAGACTACGCAAAGGGAGTAGTAGTCGTAGTTATATGTAGTTAGACGAGCACCATATCTCAAAAGAAAGACAAATACGAGAACTAGATCTGCCAAAAGATTATCGTTGCAAGTTGAAAGCAGGATCATACTATCTACAACCAATCTCTTTTCCAAGAGAGACCATGTTTTTTCTACCCATACAACTTTTGTTAAACGATTATCTTTTCCTCTTCGAAATGGGGAATACCCTGGTCTCTGCATCAGGGCGATGCACACAGTTCTTTTATGTTGAATGATTATCTGATCATGAGATTCTTGGTTTATTTTTCCATGCGAGACACTACCAGTGCCCATTCGATTAGAAGAAGAAGAAGAAGAAGAAGAAGAAGAAGAAGAAGAAGAAGAAGAAGAAGAAGATTTTTTCTAAGAAACACTAACACCATATTACAACCCTATAGCCATTGTACTCATTTGCAACTCTCACATTTTCCATGCGACGGATCCTGACATCCTTCAAGTATGACAAATGTAAAATTCTTGTGTTTCTTTCTTTTTACATATTGGCAAAGGTATATGTGGATTTTTTATTCTTAAAGGCTTCTTTTAGTAAAACTTTTCAATTATGGGCGAGAATAACTTAACCATCTCATAACTAAGTACTCAAAGCTTTTACATTCCAAAGCCAACGTGGGAGTTTGAGCTCATGAGAAAAAAACATAGACATGAAATCAAACTTTTCTGTAAATTAGGAAAATAATTGAAATGTGAACTTAGGATTAGTACGATATTCACAACGGTTGTATGTCAATGCAAGATATGAGGATGGCAAGAAGACCAACAAGTGTTGACCGCACCATTCACCTCCTCAGAGGTAACCTTGGGGAAAAGATTGTTATGCATGCATATGTTATTCTTAGTCATTGTTGTTGAGTTTGCTTGACTCATCTTATGGCTGTGGCGTTTTGGCCTCACAATGCATTTTTGTACCTCGATGCATAACAAATTCACGAAAAAGTAGATTTGTGTCTTCTTTGTGCCAGTAGAATTTCATTCTGTAAAGACATACAGTGCCTCCTAGGTAAACAAACAAAATCAGGTCTGTGAAAAGCAATTTTAAAAGCATCAAATTTAGGTATGTGACTCAAGCCACCAAACTAATATTATTTCGTCGAACTATATAGTAGAAGAGGAGTGTGAGCATATGCTTTTACATTTTTCAGATATTTTTTATTATAATATATAACTACTTTTACACGCCGGGAGCAAGTCCGGGTGCAACTTTGAATTACTACATCTTATCTTGTTTGGACCAAAATTGATGTATCAAGACACTTGCTTGTCATGGTTATCTTTAGGTGCTACAGTACAAACGATCACGTTAATGGCCCACCAAAGATTTAATCTAAGCTAGATGGGACTTTTGACTATTAATTTGTGTGTGGAGGGAGATAAGAGGAAAAGGCAAAATATGCTTATCCGTGAAAAGGGTTTTTGAGTGGTGACCAAAAAGCTGTGTATTAGTTTCTTTTTTATAGAATTTTCTCTTTTCCTCAAGCTGGCATCGCGTAAGGATAATCCTTTCTTTTTCTTATAACCTAGTGCTTGTGTCGTTGTTGGTCCTTTATGTATTTTCATTTGGCCCACAAATTATGCCTCATTTTGTGCTCAAAGTGGAAATAACTTATACTCCGTATTTTGGAGCACACTTGTTTATGTAAAAAAAATCTGCAACCCTGCTGGAGTACGAGGGTACATTAATATTTTCTCACTCAACTTCCAGAAGAAAGTATCAAAACTGTCAGTGATATTAATTACCGCAGCCAGGAATCACATTTGTGTAAAGAGAAAATATGCTTTGTTTTTTCGTTGGCTGATTCATGTCGCAATTCTATGCGATCAGTGATGTAATAAGGTTGTAAGAAATACTGTGTTTTAATAAATAATAAAAGTCGCATGCATCAATCGATGCAAAGGCTGTAACTGCTCCTTTTCTATAAAAAAATGCTTTGTTTTTTTAGATGGGAATAATGCTTTGTCGGAGAGGACCTAATTAAAACCGTGCAAGTTGTCGTTTCCGGCCCCCTTTTTTTTCATTTACAGACCCCAAAGTTTACTCCGTTCCGTCAAAATCAGTTTTATCGCTTGCTTCGATCTTCTAAACTGGCGTCCATATCCGCATGGATCGCTGCATACCGTGGAGGATCTAACCTCTGTCGAAGCAAGTCATCTGTGGCCATCACCACGCACCACTTTTGTCACCAGCTGGCGGGCCATGCATATAGCCCACTGTTTTTTTTTTTGCGGAGAATAAAGGTGATATATTAAAACATAGCTCTTACAAACAGATCCAGAAAGAAAAAGAAAATACAACAAGGTCCATCATCTTCTTCTTCTGGAACTCGCCGACGCCGACGCACAGAGGCCGTCGGTGGCGCGCCGCCGCCTCTGCTCCTTAAACCTTCTTCAAGCGGAGTCAGCCTCCTGGCCAGCGGGAAGTCGCCGAGCGTCGGATCCGAAGACCCTACCGCTGAAGGCGCCGTCGACGACGCAGAGCTTCGAAAGATCACCTCCATCTTCATTTTCTGGAATTTCTCACACCAGATCCGCCGCCGACAAAGCAGCCGCGAACCCCCACCCCCATCACGCACCTCACGAGCCCACCACCGCCCCTAGGGAAGAAGACGGCGCGGGGACGACCAGCTCGCAGGACGGGAACTCCACCGCCGGCAGCCGGCGTCATCGCCTTGCCAGCCCCCAGCACGGAGTACATCAACTCCCCTTCCTCCCCGACGAACACGCCGCTGGACCGGAGAAAGGAAGGGGAACCTTTATTCTTCACAAACGCCGGCGTCGCCTCCGGAACAAGACCGACGCGGAAGCAGAACAATAAACTTAAAATTAGACCTATACTACTGCCGCACGACAGATCCATAGGCTCCCTCCACCTCACGACGCCACGGCGGCGCCGGAGACGGAGGGAGCCATTGAACCCGCCGGCGGTAACGCGCTCGCTTTTCGCCTCTTTTCTCCGCTCTCTACTGTAGCAAGGGATAGGAACGGGAGTCTGTGTAACTAAGGTCGTCATATAGCCCACTGTTAAATCCAAGTGGATCCTCTCTTGATCGATCTACTCATTCTCATCATAGCATAACATAGTGTATTGCTCAGTCCACCGAAACAAAAAAATTACATGTGTGGCTGCGGATTCAGAGCGCCGAAATATCTTTCGGCGCCTTTTTGGGGCAGCAAGGTTTGACAGCAATTCGGGAGGATGTGATGCAAGCCTAACAATAAACAGAACAATAGACGTCCACGTCCGAGTAAAGCTGAGGGTTATTTTCCAAGCCACGACACTGCAAAAGGACAGCCACTTGGTTATATTTTCTCTTGCTTGAGGTGAATTTCACAAGTACTCGGCCGGTAACCCCAATAATTGGTCGTCCAAGGCATTGTGCATCTGAATTGTACGGTGTCCACAGCTTGTACTACCTCCGTTTCAATATATAAGACGTTTTAGGCTTTTAGCTATCCAACATGTTATCTACATGCATACTAATATGAGTGCACATACAAATTAAAATATGTCTATAACATCTAGATATATGTCTATATACAAATTAAAATATGTCTATATTCATCACTGCCCACGTTCTATCTGAGCTCTCTGAAGGTTTACAAGTGGGTGCTCAATGAGATTGACAAGTATAGATGACATTGTCTCTGGAGGGATAAGGATTCACACGAAATCGCCGTCACTTGCAGCTTGGGACATGGTTTGTAAGCCCAAGGATCAGGTGGACTTGGAGTGATTGACCTTGAAGTTCAGAATAATTGTCTCTTAATGAAGCATGTCCATAAGTTTTATAATCAGCAAGACATTCCTTGGGTAAAGCTCGTTTGGAGGCCTATTACTCCAGTGATCTGCCACCTGCTAAGACCAGAGAAGTCCCCTTTTGGTGGCGTGATTGTTTGAAGTCCCTGCCCACTTACAAGTCCATGGCAACCTGTCATGTTCTCTCTGGACGTTCAGTTCTCCTATGGCGAGATCCATGGCAGCATAACACCTTGCAAGAACAGTGGCCTCATCTGTTCTCTTTCTCCACCTGTCCAGATATTTCGGTCAAATCTGCCTTGCTCTTAGCACACATTGAGGATTTCTTCCAACTTCCATTATCAGAAGAGGCCTACGCTGAGTTCATCCAATCCACCAAATTTCTCCACTCCCATGATCGGGCCCCACCACAAAAGGTGAGAAGATATCATCGTCGTATATAAGCAATCCACCTCCCCTCCTCGACCATTATTTTTGCTTCCTCCACCAGCAAACAAAAGAAGAAGAACTCGCGGTTTACTCCTCGGGAGTTTCACGCTTCGCCCCCATGCCTGGTCAAAAGTAATCGCACCCGCGAGCGAGCGATGCCGACGCCGGTGCCCGCGGCGAGGCAGTGCCTCTCGCCGGCGGCCGTCACGGCCCTGGATGCCGCCGTCGTCTCCGCGCGCCGCAGGGCGCACGCGCAGACCACCTCGCTCCACCTCATCTCGGCCCTCCTCGCGCCGACGTCCCCGCCGCTGCTCCGCGACGCGCTCGCGCGGGCGCGCAGCGCCGCCTACTCCCCGCGCGTCCAGCTCAAGGCGCTCGACCTCTGCTTCGCCGTCTCCCTCGACAGCTCCCCTCCACCGCCGCCTCTCCTCCGCCTGGGGACGAGCCGCCCGTCTCCAACTCCCTCATGGCCGCCATCAAGCGCTCGCAGGCCAACCAGCGCCGCCACCCGGACACCTTCCACTTCTACCACCACAACCACCAGGCCGCCGCGTTCCAGGCCTCTTCCACAGCCTCCCAGGTCAGGGTCGAGCTCTCCCACCTCGTGCTCGCCATCCTCGACGACCCCGTCGTCAGCCGCGTCTTCGACGACGCGGGGTTCCGCAGCAACGACATCAAACTCGCCATCCTCCGCCCCGCGCCGCCCATGCCGCTGCTCGGCCGCCTCCCCACGCGGGCCCGCCCACCGCCCCTCTTCCTCTGCAGCTTCGCCGCCGCCGACGACGCCGACGTGCCCTCGCCCTCCGGGAACCTCGCCGGCGCCGGGGAGGAGAACGGCCGCCGCATCGCCGAGATCCTCGCCCGGGCCGCAACCCCATGCTCGTCGGTGTCGGGGCCGCGTCCGCCGCCGCCGACTTTGCCGCCTCATCGCCGTACCGTGTCCTCCCAATCGTCCAAACTCAATCGACCAGACAGAACTCGGCGTAGCGGCGGCGATGGCTAGCGCAACCTCCGGCCTCGTCATAAGCGTCGGTGACCTCAGAGAACTCGTCCCCGATGATGGCGAGCTCCAGAGAGGGGGCGCCGGGTGGTGGCGGAGGTGACGCGAGTGCTGGAGATGCACAGAGAGCGGCGTGTCTGGGTGATGGGCTGGTCGGCCACCTACGAGACATACCTCACCTTCCTGTCCAAGTTCCCCTTGGTTGACAAGGACTGGGACCTCCAGCTGCTGCCCATCACGGCGGTGCGCGCCGGAGGCAGCCCCGGCGGACTCATGCCTCCGGCAACAATGCCACCTGCTTTCTCAAAGTCTGCAAGGTGAAGCCTTTTACTTCTGCACATACATAACTTTCATAACTGTTTGTGCTTACGATTTGATAGGCTTCCACTGTTATCATCAGCATGTTTCTTCTGGTCAGGACTCTACTAGTGTAGTGTTTATGTCCTTGATTTATTTAACTTGACTGCAGATCTGGGTGTATGCCAATTGTAGCATTGGGTATTTCTTCTGCCATGTCTGATTGATTTGGTCTAAAACCGTAATTAGTAGTGAACTGGTGCAGATAGCTCAAGAAAGTCTTTAAATATTCTATAATCTACTAACGCCATGTCTGGGAGTATATGGATAGAAGGATTTTCTCCTGCCGGCAGTTTATAATGGTTTACTTGTCCCTGATGTAGAATTATTTTGGTGAAGCTTGACCCGGCAATATGCTTACTTAAGTGATCAATATGTGCTGTTATGGCCTTTGAACAAGCTGGCGCTGTTTAAAGGTTGTATTTTGTTCTTGTTGTCGCATTTGAATGACAAAGTACGGTACAATTAACATGTGTTATTGTCGTTGTTCATGTTATGATTCAGTTCATCCTCTGCACTTTTTTTCTTTTCTTCCGGTTACTGCTCAAGTGTTCAGTGCTGGGGAAATGGCACCTGAAAGTTATGGTTCAGTTATGGCACCTGAAAGTACGGTAGAATTAAGATGTGTTATTGTCGTTGTTCAGTTATGGATCAGTTCTGTTGAAGTGTATATGAGGATTGTACTAGCCTTTCCATCAGTTCGGGCTTTTGGGATAGTTGGCTAGTACATGAAACATGACATGGTATCAGGGTCTCGAGTTTGAGTCCTTGTTTTCGCAGTTTATTTAAAATTGCTGCTGCCCCCTCTTTGTCCACTATAGGCCTCTTAAGCCTCGCGCGCCGTCGCTATCTTCCGGTGCACGTGGTGACTTTCTCTTCTCCCGTCACACGTGAGAGGGGTGTGTTCGGACTTTTGCGATGGTTCGCTAGTACATGAAACATGGCAAGTTCATCCTCTGAACTTTTTTCCCTTTCTTCCTGATACTGTTCAAGTGTTCAGTGCTGATGGAAATGGCATGTGAAAGTTTTTGTGTATTTCAAAATTGCTACTACATCTTGAATTCAGATAGTATAAAAAGTGGTTTGGGGAGTACTGATCAGGGCCAGAGTTGGCGAATTTTTAATTTAAGATATACAGTGATAATTTTATCCTTCACTAGTTGCGCTTCCAAGTGTTTGCACTCCACGTTTGCTATATCTTTTTGGATGTGTGATTGATTCAACTTGATTATTACAAGAAAATTATGTACATCCACTTAGTACATGTGGGTTGTTAGTTGTGATGTCTAGTCGTTTCAGACAGCCAGACCATCTTATTTTTTATGTTGTATTGATGGTTACTAGTCGAATTTTTAATTTAAGATATACAGTGATAATTTTATCCTTCACTAGTTGCGCTTCCAAGTGTTTGCACTCCATGTTTGCTATATCTTTTTGGATGTGTGATTGATTCAACTTGATTATTACAAGAAATTATGTACATCCACTTAGTACATGTGGGTTGTTAGTTGTGATGTCTAGTCGTTTCAGACAGCCAGACCATCTTATTTTTTATGTTTTATTGATGGTTACTAGTCGTATTCTTCAGTAAATCCATTGATACGTTTTATTTGCTGATCTGTCAAATTTGACTTCTCCTATTCATTTCACAATTTGGATGTTTGTTGCTACATATAGACTCCGTATGAAAATAAATAGAGGTTTTATTGTCTTATGATCCATGCACTCGCAATTCATAACAGCTTGATGAATAGGTTAAAGAGAAACTAAATAACAGGTGAAAAAAGCGATCGTGTGTATAAAAGAAATTCATTTTCATGAGAAGAAACCTTCCTTCTAGTGCATCACATCTATTCTCTGATCAGAAATTTTAATGCACATTCATAGTTGGGGTCGCAGGTGTAGCAATGTTATGAGTTATGACCAGCTATACTTAAGTTGCTGCACTGTCAGAAATAGTTGCATTGTACCTGATCTGGTTTCTGTCATGTTGTTCTTTCATCAACTGGGCCTAACAGAGCTTTTAATTTGCAGCTTGGTGGAACTATTCGTTCCTTTTGGCGGAATTGTCAATAATACCTACGAGTCTAACAGCATTGCAGCACATCCTTGCCCTCAAATCCTCCGGTGTCAACAATGCAACGATAGATGTGAGCAAGAAGTCACAACTATCGTAAAAGGAAGCGGCATTACAGCTGAAGACCATCACCAGGGAGGTCTGCCTTCCCCGCTTCAGAATGGCAGCATGATGGGTCTTAACAATGGACTTGATGCAATCAAGGTGTGAAGCTATTTTATGTTTCCTGCACACACACACAGCATGTTAACTAACTAGTACATGGATAATTTTGTATCTCATTGATATAAAAGATGTACAGTTTTTCTTCAGTGCAGGCTAGAGATGATCAGATGGTGTTGAAATCAAAAGTATTGAATCTGCAGAAGAAGTGGAACGACTACTGCCTGCGCCTCCACCAAGGCTGCCAGAGGATCAACATAGGTCCTTACCAGTTCCCACATTATACTGGCGTTCCAGCTGACGTGGACAGAGTAACAACTCTGAGCAAAGGTTCCGAGTCAGGTACACTTCAAAGGGGGGTTATTAGACCTTCTGCAGTGTCTGCTACACGTACGAATGAAGCCCCAAAGAGTGTTTCACCTCCATCAATTTCCAACCAAAGGAACGAAGACCTTGTATTGAATCTTCAAGGGAAGCACTCAAAGGGTGATGAACAATTACATGACAGGCATGTGCAATTGCAACAAGAGCACTTGTCAAGTTGCCATGACCATGAAGAGCACATGTCGCCATCAGCTGTTGCGTCCGTGGCAACGGACTTAGTGTTGAGCACGCCTCGTGAATCTTCTTCCAAGGGTACAAGTTTTGCCGGCTGGAAACATGTAGTGGATGCAGAGAAGTCTGCCCACCTGACACCCAGTAAGGTGGCTGATTTGAATCTGAAGCCTCCTCAGCACTTTGCACAACCTTACAGCTCCCGAAGTTCCACAAATGTGGGTCAAATATCACCCAGTGCTCTGCATTCAGCAGCTTCAGGAGGTGTGTCTGCCTTCGGCCAATGGCAAAAGACATCACACCTCACAGTACAAGGTTCTGATTTGAGCAACTACAAGCTACTCGTGGAACGCCTGTTCAAGGTAGTTGGAAGGCAGGAGGAAGCCCTGAGTACTATTTGTGAATCCATTGTTCGCTGCCAGTCAACAGAGAGGCGCCGTGGCGCAAACAGGAAGAACGACATCTGGTTCAGTTTTCATGGTTCTGACAGCATGGCCAAGCGGAGAGTTGCCGTGGCGCTCGCAGAGCTCGTGCACGGGCGCAAAGACAACTTCATCTATCTGGACATGAGCCTACAGGATTGGGGTGATTCAAGTTTCAGAGGAAAGACTGGCATAGACTGTGTCGTCGAGGAGTTGAGCAAGAAGCGGAGTTGTGTAATCTTCCTCAACAACATTGATAAAGCTGACTGCCTTGTTCAGGATAGTCTCTCTCATGCCCATGACACTGGCAGATTCCGAGACATGCGTGGCAAGGAAGTTGCCATTAATGATTCAATAGTAGTCCTGTCGACAAGATTGGGACGATGCAGCAAAAATGTCTTGGTTGGGGTGGAAGAGGGGCATACTTTCTCCGAAGCGAAGATCCTGGCAGCTAGAGGACAACAACTGAAGATCTTGGTTGAACCAGGCACGGCGATCACCAGCAGAGGCCCCAGTTGCAGTAAGGTGGTAGTTTCCCCAAGTCATCCTCTCACCAAACTTCAAACTTCTCTGTACTCTGGTTATGTCAGTAAGCGGAAGCTCAACGTTTCTGACGACCAAGAGAAGCTGCCAGGATCACCGAGAAATCCCAAGCGGCCGCACAGAACATCAAGTGTGCCGTTCGACCTGAACCTCCCCGTCGGCGAGGATGGATCCAGTGATGCTGACGGCGACGACAGCAGCAGCAACGACGACTCATCTGGCAATCCAGATATGTCCATCGGCAGCCTCTTGAGTTTGTCGACGGAGCAGTCGAATTCAAGGCGTTCGACTTTGGCAAACTCGCCAACAACATCCTGCAGGAGCTGAGCAACATGCTCGGCAGCGTCCTGGGTTCAAGCTGCACGTTGGAGGTTGACGTTGGCGCGATGGAGCAAATGCTCGCGGCTTCATGGTCATCAGAGGACAACCAGCGGCCTTTGCAGGCCTGGCTGGAGCAGGTGTTCGCTAGGAGCCTTGATGAGCTGAAGCTCCAGCGAGGTAAGCATGCGAGCAGCTCTGCTCTTAGACTAGTGGCCTGTGAGGAGAATATAGCAGCAGTGTCAGCGCCTAAGGAAAAAAGCGGGTTTGGATCTCTGCTTCCCTCGAGAATAATTGTACAATGGCGATGAATTGATGAAGATATCTGTATATATAGTGACGTGTTGTTGTAATTAATTTTAGCCAGCTAGCTAGTCGACGATAGTACTGTACTGCAGTAGGGATGAAATAAGATGTAGCCTACACTAGTTGATGATGGATTGCCTTCAGGTACATCGGCAAGTATATAGGTTCTGATTGTAGCTATTAACTGTGGATCTACTTCTTTAGGAATACAAGATGATTGTTACGTATCGTGATGTGCAAAATGTGGGTTGTCTAGGTTCGTGTTGCTATAAGATCTCGGTAGATCTCCGGCTTCTCTTTGGGCCGGTCGCTGCTTGTCGGTAAGACCGGCACCCCCCCCCCCCCCCCCCCCCCCCCCCCCGGCCGCAGTCTCAGCTTCTCGCGTCGCCGGGCCTTCGCGGCGCATGGTCGCCATGGAACACGGCCTCAGGGCTGGACAGCCCTCCGGCGCGTGCTCATCGACACGATCAAGCAACGGCCGGAAGCAGCCGTTCACGCGGATTAACTGAGGGAGGTCTGCGGGCCGTCTCTTTCCTCTGCACCCGCCACCAAGACCTCAGCCTCCGCTAGCCATGCGGCAGCCGCCGGGCTTATGCTCGAGAGGACACTCGAGTCTGACACAACCCTCAGCTTACACGAGTCGGGCAGCAGAGCAGCAGCAGTTTCTGCTTCGATCTAGTCATCTAGAAGAAGAAGCCTTCAAGCTGCCGCCCGGCGAGGCACGGGTAAGTCGAGTTCCTCAGGTCAGCCATTCGCGCAAGGCGATGATCGGTTCAGCGCCTACGAGCTGGCGAAGCAGCGCATGATTTTTGAAACAATCTACTGCCAGGAAGGTATCATACCGAGGAGCAGGATCGGGAGGATCATGTATTCATGTCAGCCATGTCACTAGCAACGATCGAGCTTCACGAGCAAGTGATTTTGGGCAAAAACGAATTTTGATTCTCATGTCCTCAAGGTACGTCTGCTATACACATGGAGAAGGGAGAACAACAAGCCGGCTGTCACAAGTGTTGCAACAGTGCTGCTGAGTAAGAGAGACATCATGCTCTGTCCAGAAAAGGTGTACCTCGATCTATACTAATCTCAACCATCTCGGCGATCTAAGATGCCCTTGCAAGTCTGCACTAGTTGAGCTGCTAAGCCCGCAAAGTTATTCATGGACGCCACTGCATTGGCACTAGAGGCCGTGAAGTTGTTTAGCGCCGCCATGACACTGGCATTCGAGTCGGTGACGTTGTTTATCGCCGCCACCACGCTGGCATTCAAGTCGGTGAAGTTGTTGATGGCCGCCACAACGGTGACATTGGAGGCAATGAGCTCGGCATTTGCCGCCACTACGGTGGCATTGGAGGCAACGCGCTCGGCATTTGCCGCCACTACGGTGGCATTGGAGACAGTGAGCTCGGCATTTGCCGCATTTGAAATCCGCACTTGTGAATCTTTTACCTTGATGTTCTTCCTCAATTCCTTGAAAGATTCAGGTATGTAGTGGTACTCATGAAACATGAGTCCTTTTGTCCTACATAAGGGAAGAGTAGGGCATCAGAATATAGAGTTGCATATGATACAGGCACTCAGGCAGGAAGGAAACAACACACTTACCACTCATAAGGATGACAGTAGGTGAGAAGATGATCAATAATGGTGAATGGGCGCACAGAAGGGCTGATCCTATGAATCATGTCATGTATTTGGCAGGAAACTGCTAGCCGCTCGGAGAAACGAGTCCTTAACGAGTGCACCATGACAGGGTTGTGGCATACGGAGAAGTAAATGGAGTTGCTGCTCACAGAAGGGAGGTCCCTTGCTGAAACAGACAGGCACCGATCATCGTGGAGGAACAGCGCGTTTTCACCGAGGCAGCTCACTGGGATCAGCTTATTAGAGCGGTCTATGTCCAGTGCATACAGATTGAAAGCGTGCTCCCTGCCAGGGGGCAGTGCAATTCCATGGTGGACAACAAGCAGCACACGCCCACCGGACTCAACGAGGAAGTAACCGCATTCGCCCAAATAACCCGGAGCATGAGCAGTCACAGGATGGAGTGTTCTCGGGTAAAGCTGCATGATCTCTCTTGAGCGGCCATTGATGGGATAAAGCCTTCCTTGGAAGGGCAAGATGCTCCTAAGGGTATATCCTTGGTAAAGGACCTCCCAACTTGAACGGCCAGCCTCGGCACCGAGCAGCACAGACGCCCACGGGAACCAGGCCACGATGTCATGGTATGAGGTGGCGATGGCATAAGGAAGGAAAACGTCTTCGTGTGTTAGAGGCGTATTTCGGTGTGTGTGTATCAGCCCCACCTGTCGGTGGTGGACCATATTGTGTGCGTGTGTGCTGGGCAATATAACCAGCTGTAAGGGATGGAACTGGGTATCGATAATGAATGAACAAGACTATTCCTGCCTATTTCTCTCTTCCTGAACCTCGCTGTGCTTCCGTCTCTCTCTCGAATTCCAGATTTCCTTCTCCAATCCCCTTTCAATTGCCTGGATGCGTAGAGGTTCGTTACAAAATTGGTATCAGAGCCAAGTTTGCGTTGTTGTGGCCTCGGGTCGGAGCAAAATTCACGAGAAAATTCGATTTCTCCTGGTTGATCGCGCAGAGATCCTCACGGACACCCGCAACTGGTTCGATTTTGCCTTTGATCTCTAGGCAGGCACGCTGGCGCCGCGCAAAGGAGCAGATCACGCACATGAGCAATTCCGTGAGCAAGTCACCAAGTCAATGGCGACCGCGACGGAGCAGAACCAGGCGCTGACAGACATGATGAAACAGCTCCTGGACGGATTCAACGACCTCAAGGCGTCCGAGATCGAGACTCGCGAGGGGCTCCGCGATGTCCAGACGCGGACGGCGGCGGTGGAGGCTCAAGCAGCCGCGCAGGATCGACGCGCGGCCTCGGCTCCGACGAGTCCCACTACACCGACAGATCCGGGCTCGTCGGCAGGGGCGACACGCCCTGCAACGGCACCACCACTCGGCGCTCAAGCAATCGGATCTCAAGACCACCGCGCGTCAAATCTCTTCCGGGGTGATGCTCGGGGAATTCTCACGAACCCCTTGCCAGCCCCGGGCACAGGTGTGCTTCAATCCAGGCTTATGCATATTGATATTCCTCGTAATACTGATGAGCATCGTGAGGAGGGTTTTCGGGCACCTGCACCTAAAATTGAATTTCCCAAGTTTAATGGCGAGAATCCTAAGTTGTGGCAACAACAGTGTGAAACTTATTTTGAGGTGTTTCGAGTGCAACCATGCCTTCGCACTAGATATGATGCATTAGGGTTTCAGGGTAATGCTGCTTTATGGTTTCAAAGTGTCGAAGCTACTGGCCGTGTGGAGGATTGGGGTGTCATGTGTAAGTTAGTGCATGATTACTTTGGGAAAAATATGCAAGCTAGCTATAGACATCAGATGCGTGTGTTACGGCAGTCTGGTTCAATTGCAGAGTATTGGGATAAATTTGCTAGGCTTAGACACCAGCTTTTACTATACAATCCACAATTAGATGAGGGGTACTTTGTTGATGAGTTTATTGCTGGCCTTTGAGATGATATTCGATCAGCCATTTGGCTGCATCGACCTCAGGATTTGGATACTGCGCATTTGCTCTCATTGTTACAGGAAGAGGAGGCCATTCCCAGCAAGAAGAGGCCCTATTCCAAGCATGATTTCAAGGATACCTCTCGCTCTAAATGGCACAATCGAGCATATGACAGTTCCAAGTCAGATGCTAAAGGCAAAGATTATGGGAAGGCAGAAACAAATTGGAATCACTCAAGGCTTACAGGCGCAGCAAGGGCTTATGCTTTACATGTGGTGATAAGTATAGCCGCACACACAAATGTCCTGAGAAGGTTCCCTTACATGTCATTGAAGAATTGCTCGAGGTGCTGCAAATTCAATCTCACTCTGATCTGCAGGAGTCCAGTGAGTCTGAGTCTAATGGAGACTTAAATCTGTTGATGGGAGTGGACAAGAACACATCTGCCAAGAAGAAGAAAGCATTCCGACTCCGAGGTACAGTGGGAAAACATGAGCTGCTTATTCTGGTTGACTCTGGCAGTGTCTCTTCGTTCCTTAACCAAGATACAGTGGAGAGGTTGCACTGTACTCGCAAGCAATTACCTCCGGCAACATATGTTGTAGCCAATGGAGCCAAAATGCAATGTGATCAGATGGTTCCTCAGTTTGAATGGGCTGTGCAAGGACAAACATTTACTCAGGACATGAAAGTGTTACCCTTGGGTTGTTATGACGTGATTTTGGGTCATGACTGGCTAGATGAACACAGTCCAATGTGGGTACACTGGAAGCGCAAAGTGATGAGGTTTACGCACAAGAACAGGCGGGTTACACTGCATGGAGTGGAAGATAATATCACGTCTTGCAAACCACTGAAGGCAAATCAGTTGAAGGGTTTGCATCGCAGGGGAGCTATAACTCATATGGTTCAGGTGCAACTCAAACCTGATGGACACACATTCCAGGTTGATGCTCTAGATGAGAACAGTAACGAGGAGGACAGTGCCATCTTGCCAGAAATTCAGACATTGTTGACTGAATTCTCTTCACTTTTCGACAAACCAACTGAGTTGCCACCTTCTCCCTTCTCGGGCTGCTGACCACAAAATTCCTCTGATACCAGGTGCACAACCAGTTCAGGCACGACCATATCGGTATACCCCGCAACAGAAATCTGAAATTGAAAACCAAGTTAAAGAGATGCTTGCTAATGGCATTATCCAGCACAGTGTCAGCTCATTTGCCTCGCCGGTCCTGCTAGTCAAAAAGAAGGATGGCACCTGGCGCTTCTGTGTCGATTACCGTCAGTTGAATTCCTTAACTGTCAAGTACAAGCACCCAGTGCCAGTGGTAGATGAGTTGTTGGACGAGCTTGCTGGAGCACAGTGGTTCACTAAGTTAGACTTATGGTCTGGCTACCATCAGATATGCATTGCACCTGGTGAACAACACAAGACAGCATTCCAAACCCATCATGGCCTCTTTGAATTTCTGGTGATGCCATTCGGACTGACCAATGCACCAGCTTCCTTTCAAAGTCTCATGAATCATGTCTTTGCTGGGCTTTTGCGCAAATGTGTCCTGGTGTTTGTTGACGACATTTTGATCTACAGCCCTACATTGCAAGACCATTTGGCACATCTAAGGGCTGTCTTTGAACTACTGCAACAACATCAGTTGCTCGTCAAGCGCAGCAAGTGCTCTTTTGCAACACAACAACTTGAATATCTTGGACATGTCATTGGCAGCAAAGGAGTGGCCACAGATCCAAGCAAGGTGGAGGCGGTAAAGAATTGGCCACAGCCCAGAAATGCCAAGGATCTAAAACGCATATTGGGATTAACTGGGTATTACCGCAAGTTTATTGCTCACTATGGAATCATTGTTCGACCTCTGACTCAACTGCTTAAGAAAGGGGTCCTGTTCATGTGGGGGACCA
>CAMZMU010000085.1:121215175-121264627 GCA_947311845.1 Poa pratensis | reverse complement strand
AAGTCTATCAATGGTATGACCAGCTATACTTAAGTTGCTGCAGATTCAGAAATAGTTGCATTGTAATTGGTCTGGTTTCTGTCATGCTGTTCTTTTATCAACGGGGCCTAACCGAGCTTTTAATTTGCAGCTTGGTGGAATCGTTCGTTCCTTTTGGCGGAATTGTCAACGATACCTACGAGTCTAACAGCCTTGGAGCACAACCTTGCCCTCAAATCATCCGGTGTCAACAATGCAATGATAGATGTGAGCAAGAAGTCACAACTATCATAAAAGGAAGTGGCATTACAGCTGAAGACCATCACCAGGGAGGTCTGCCTTCCCCGCTTCAGAATGGCAGTATGATGGGTTTTAGCAGTGGACTTGATGCAATCAAGGTGTGAAGCTATTTTATGTTTTTTCTGCACACACGCACACAGCGTGTTAAATACATGATAATTTTGTATCTCATTGGTATAAAAGATGTACAGTTTTTCTTCAGTGCAGGTTAGAGATGATCAGATGGTGTTGAAATCAAAAGTACTGAATCTGCAGAAGAAGTGGAACGACTACTGCCTGCGCCTCCACCAAGGTTGCCAGAGGATCGACAGAGTTCCTTACCAGTTCCCACATTATATTGGTGTTCCAGCTGACATGGAAAGAGCAACAATTCTGAGCAAAGGTTCCGAGTCAGTTACACTTCAGAGGGGGGTTATCAGACCTTCTGTGGTGTCTGCTACACGTACCAATGAAAGCCCAAAGAGTGTTTGTGTTTCACCTCCATCTATCTCCAACCAAAGGAATGACGACCTTGGATTAAATCTTCGAGGGAAGGAATCAAAGGGTGATGAACAATTCCAAGACAGGCATGTGCAATTGCAACAAGAGCACTTGTCAAGTTTCCAGGACCGTGAAGACCACATATCGCCATCACCTGCTGCATCCGTGGCAACTGACTTAGTGTTGAGCACGCCTCGTGAATCTTCTTCCAAGGGTACAAGTTCTGCCGGCTGGAAACATGTAGTGGATGCAGAGAAGTCTACCCACCCGACACCCAGTACGGTGGATGATTTGAATCTGAAGCCTCCACAAACATTTGTACAACCTTACAGCTCCCGAAGTTTCACAAATGTGGGTCAAACATCACCTAGTGCTCTGCATTTGGCAGCTTCAGGAGGCGTGTCTGCCTTTGGCCAATGGCAAAAGCCTTCACACCTTGCAGTACAAGGTTCTGATTTGAGCAACTACAAGCTACTTGTGGAACGCCTGTTCAAGGTAGTTGGAAGGCAGGAGGAAGCCCTGAGTACTATTTCTGAATGCATTGTTCGCTGCCAGTCAATAGAGAGGCGCCGTGGTGCAAACAGGAAGAACGACATCTGGTTAAGTTTTCATGGTTCTGATAGCATGGCCAAGCGGAGAGTTGCTGTGGCGCTCGCAGAGCTCGTGCACGGGCGCAAAGACGACATCATCTATCTGGACATGAGCCTCCAGGATTGGGGTGACTCAAGTTTCAGAGGGAAGACTGGCATAGACTGTGTCGTCGAGGAGTTGAGCAAGAAGCGGCGTTGTGTAATCTTCCTCGACAACATTGATAAAGCTGACTGCCTTGTTCAGGATAGTCTCTCTCATGCCCATGACACTGGCAGATTCCGAGACATGCGCGGCAAGGAAGTTGCCATTAATGATTCAATAGTAGTCCTGTCGACAAGATTGGCACGATGCAGCAAAAATGTCTTGGTTGAGGTAGAAGAGGGACATACTTTCTCCGAAGCAAAGATCCTGGCAGCTAGAGGACAACAGCTGAAGGTCTTGGTTGAATCAGGCACGGCGATCACCAGCAGAGGACCCAGTTGCAGTAAGGTGGTAGTTTCCCCAAGTCACCCTCTCACCAAACTGCAAACTTCTTTGTGCGCTGGTAATGTCAGTAAGCGGAAGCTCAACGTTTCTGACGACCACGACAAGCTGCCAGAATCACCCAGTAATCCCAAGCGGCCGCACAGAACATCAAGTGTGCCGTTGACCTGAACCTCCCCGTCGGCGAGGATGGATCCAGTGATGCTGACGGCGACGACAGCAGCAGCAACGACGACTCATCTGGCAATCCAGATATGTCCATCGGCAGCCTCTTGAGTTTGGTCGACGGAGCAGTCGAATTCAAGGCGTTCGACTTTGGCAAACTCGCCAACAACATCCTGCAGGAGCTGAGCAACATGCTCGGCAGCGTCCTGGGTTCAAGCTGCACGTTGGAGGTTGACGTTGGCGCGATGGAGCAAATGCTCGCGGCTTCATGGTCATCAGAGGACAACCAGCGGCCTTTGCAGGCCTGGCTGGAGCAGGTGTTCGCTAGGAGCCTTGATGAGCTGAAGCTCCAGCGAGGTAAGCATGCGAGCAGCTCTGCTCTTAGACTAGTGGGCTGTGAGGAGAATATAGCAGCAGTGTCAGCGCCTAAGGAAAAAAGCGGGTTTGGATCTCTGCTTCCCTCGAGAATAATTGTAGAATGGCGATGAATTGATGAAGATATCTGTATATATAGTGACGTGTTGTTGTAATTAATTTTAGCCAGCTAGCTAGTCGACGATAGTACTGTACTGCAGTAGGATGAAATAAGATGTAGCCTACACTAGTTGATGATGGATTGCCTTCAGGTACATCGGCAAGTATATAGGTTCTGATTGTAACTATTAACTGTGGATCTACTTCTTTAGGAATACATGATGATTGTTACGTATCGTGATGTGCAAAATGTGGGTTGTCTAGGTTCGTGTGCTATAAGATCTCGGTAGATCTCCGGCTTCTCTTTGGGCCGGTCGCTGCTTGTCGGTAAGACCCCCCCCCCCCCCCCCCCCCCGTCGTCTCAGTTTCTTGCGTCGCCGGGCCTTCGCGGCGCATGGTCGCCATGGAACGCGGCCTCAGGGCTTGGACAGCCCTCCGGCGCGTGCTCATCGACACGATCAAGCAACGGCCGGAAGCAGCCGTTCACGCGGATTAACTGAGGGAGGCCTGCGGGCCGTCTCTTTCCTCTGCACCCGCCACCAAGACCTCAGCCTCCGCTAGCCATGCGGCAGCCGCCGGGCTTATGCTCGAGAGGACACTCGAGTCTGACACAACCCTCAGCTTACACGAGCCGGGCAGCAGAGCAGCAGCAGTTTCTGCTTCGATCTAGTCATTAGAAGAAGAAGCCTTCAAGCTGCCGCCCGGCGAGGCACGGGTAAGTCGAGTTCCTCAGGTCAGCCATTCGCGCAAGGCGATGATCGGTTCAGCGCCTACGAGCTGGCGAAGCAGCGCATGATTTTTGAAACAATCTACTGCCAGGAAGGTATCATACCGAGGAGCAGGATCGGGAGGATCATGTATTCATGTCAGCCATGTCACTAGCAACGATCGAGCTTCACGAGCAAGTGATTTTGGGCAAAAACGAATTTTGATTCTCATGTCCTCAAGGTACGTCTGCTATACACATGGAGAAGGGAGAACAACAAGCCGGCTGTCACAAGTGTTGCAACAGTGCTGCTGAGTAAGAGAGACATCATGCTCTGTCCAGAAAAGGTGTACCTCGATCTATACTAATCTCAACCATCTCGGCGATCTAAGATGCCCTTGCAAGTCTGCACTAGTTGAGCTGCTAAGCCCGCAAAGTTATTCATGGACGCCACTGCATTGGCACTAGAGGCCGTGAAGTTGTTTAGCGCCGCCATGACGCTGGCATTCGAGTCGGTGACGTTGTTTATCGCCGCCACCACGCTGGCATTCAAGTCGGTGAAGTTGTTGATGGCCGCCACAACGGTGACATTGGAGGCAATGAGCTCGGCATTTGCCGCCACTACGGTGGCATTGGAGGCAACGCGCTCGGCATTTGCCGCCACTACGGTGGCATTGGAGACAGTGAGCTCGGCATTTGCCGCATTTGAAATCCGCACTTGTGAATCTTTTACCTTGATGTTCTTCCTCAATTCCTTGAAAGATTCAGGTATGTAGTGGTACTCATGAAACATGAGTCCTTTTGTCCTACATAAGGGAAGAGTAGGGCATCAGAATATAGAGTTGCATATGATACAGGCACTCAGGCAGGAAGGAAACAACACACTTACCACTCATAAGGATGACAGTAGGTGAGAAGATGATCAATAATGGTGAATGGGCGCACAGAAGGGCTGATCCTATGAATCATGTCATGTATTTGGCAGGAAACTGCTAGCCGCTCGGAGAAACGAGTCCTTAACGAGTGCACCATGACAGGGTTGTGGCATACGGAGAAGTAAATGGAGTTGCTGCTCACAGAAGGGAGGTCCCTTGCTGAAACAGACAGGCACCGATCATCGTGGAGGAACAGCGCGTTTTCACCGAGGCAGCTCACTGGGATCAGCTTATTAGAGCGGTCTATGTCCAGTGCATACAGATTGAAAGCGTGCTCCCTGCCAGGGGGCAGTGCAATTCCATGGTGGACAACAAGCAGCACACGCCCACCGGACTCAACGAGGAAGTAACCGCATTCGCCCAAATAACCCGGAGCATGAGCAGTCACAGGATGGAGTGTTCTCGGGTAAAGCTGCATGATCTCTCTTGAGCGGCCATTGATGGGATAAAGCCTTCCTTGGAAGGCAAGATGCTCCTAAGGGTATATCCTTGGTAAAGGACCTCCCAACTTGAACGGCCAGCCTCGGCACCGAGCAGCACAGACGCCCACGGGAACCAGGCCACGATGTCATGGTATGAGGTGGCGATGGCATAAGGAAGGAAAACGTCTTCGTGTGTTAGAGGCGTATTTCGGTGTGTGTCTGTATCGGCCCCACCTGTCGGTGGTGGACCATATTGTGTGCGTGTGTGCTGGGCAATATAACCAGCTGTAAGGGATGGAACTGGGTATCGATAATGAATGAACAAGACTATTCCTGCCTATTTCTCTCTTCCTGAACCTCGCTGTGCTTCCGTCTCTCTCTCGAATTCCAGATTTCCTTCTCCAATCCCCTTTCAATTGCCTGGATGCGTAGAGGTTCGTTACAAAATTGGTATCAGAGCCAAGTTTGCGTTGTTGTGGCCTCGGGTCGGAGCAAAATTCACGAGAAAATTCGATTTCTCCTGGTTGATCGGGTGTGATCATCAGAGATCCTCACGGACACCCGCAACTGGTTCGATTTTGCCTTTGATCTCTAGGCAGGCACGCTGGCGCCGCGCAAAGGAGCAGATCACGCACATGAGCAATTCCGTGAGCAAGTCACCAAGTCAATGGCGACCGCGACGGAGCAGAACCAGGCGCTGACAGACATGATGAAACAGCTCCTGGACGGATTCAACGACCTCAAGGCGTCCGAGATCGAGACTCGCGAGGGGCTCCGCGATGTCCAGACGCGGACGGCGGCGGTGGAGGCTCAAGCAGCCGCGCAGGATCGACGCGCGGCCTCGGCTCCGACGAGTCCCACTACACCGACAGATCCGGGCTCGTCGGCAGGGGCGACACGCCCTGCAACGGCACCACCACTCGGCGCTCAAGCAATCGGATCTCAAGACCACCGCGCGTCAAATCTCTTCCGGGGTGATGCTCGGGGAATTCTCACGAACCCCTTGCCAGCCCCGGGCACAGGTGTGCTTCAATCCAGGCTTATGCATATTGATATTCCTCGTAATACTGATGAGCATCGTGAGGAGGGTTTTCGGGCACCTGCACCTAAAATTGAATTTCCCAAGTTTAATGGCGAGAATCCTAAGTTGTGGCAACAACAGTGTGAAACTTATTTTGAGGTGTTTCGAGTGCAACCATGCCTTCGCACTAGATATGATGCATTAGGGTTTCAGGGTAATGCTGCTTTATGGTTTCAAAGTGTCGAAGCTACTGGCCGTGTGGAGGATTGGGGTGTCATGTGTAAGTTAGTGCATGATTACTTTGGGAAAAATATGCAAGCTAGCTATAGACATCAGATGCGTGTGTTACGGCAGTCTGGTTCAATTGCAGAGTATTGGGATAAATTTGCTAGGCTTAGACACCAGCTTTTACTATACAATCCACAATTAGATGAGGGGTACTTTGTTGATGAGTTTATTGCTGGCCTTTGAGATGATATTCGATCAGCCATTTGGCTGCATCGACCTCAGGATTTGGATACTGCGCATTTGCTCTCATTGTTACAGGAAGAGGAGGCCATTCCCAGCAAGAAAGGCCCTATTCCAAGCATGATTTCAAGGATACCTCTCGCTCTAAATGGCACAATCGAGCATATGACAGTTCCAAGTCAGATGCTAAAGGCAAAGATTATGGGAAGGCAGAAACAAATTGGAATCACTCAAGGCTTACAGGCGCAGCAAGGGCTTATGCTTTACATGTGGTGATAAGTATAGCCGCACACACAAATGTCCTGAGAAGGTTCCCTTACATGTCATTGAAGAATTGCTCGAGGTGCTGCAAATTCAATCTCACTCTGATCTGCAGGAGTCCAGTGAGTCTGAGTCTAATGGAGACTTAAATCTGTTGATGGGAGTGGACAAGAACACATCTGCCAAGAAGAAGAAAGCATTCCGACTCCGAGGTACAGTGGGAAAACATGAGCTGCTTATTCTGGTTGACTCTGGCAGTGTCTCTTCGTTCCTTAACCAAGATACAGTGGAGAGGTTGCACTGTACTCGCAAGCAATTACCTCCGGCAACATATGTTGTAGCCAATGGAGCCAAAATGCAATGTGATCAGATGGTTCCTCAGTTTGAATGGGCTGTGCAAGGACAAACATTTACTCAGGACATGAAAGTGTTACCCTTGGGTTGTTATGACGTGATTTTGGGTCATGACTGGCTAGATGAACACAGTCCAATGTGGGTACACTGGAAGCGCAAAGTGATGAGGTTTACGCACAAGAACAGGCGGGTTACACTGCATGGAGTGGAAGATAATATCACGTCTTGCAAACCACTGAAGGCAAATCAGTTGAAGGGTTTGCATCGCAGGGGAGCTATAACTCATATGGTTCAGGTGCAACTCAAACCTGATGGACACACATTCCAGGTTGATGCTCTAGATGAGAACAGTAACGAGGAGGACAGTGCCATCTTGCCAGAAATTCAGACATTGTTGACTGAATTCTCTTCACTTTTCGACAAACCAACTGAGTTGCCACCTTCTCGGGCTGCTGACCACAAAATTCCTCTGATACCAGGTGCACAACCAGTTCAGGCACGACCATATCGGTATACCCCGCAACAGAAATCTGAAATTGAAAACCAAGTTAAAGAGATGCTTGCTAATGGCATTATCCAGCACAGTGTCAGCTCATTTGCCTCGCCGGTCCTGCTAGTCAAAAAGAAGGATGGCACCTGGCGCTTCTGTGTCGATTACCGTCAGTTGAATTCCTTAACTGTCAAGTACAAGCACCCAGTGCCAGTGGTAGATGAGTTGTTGGACGAGCTTGCTGGAGCACAGTGGTTCACTAAGTTAGACTTATGGTCTGGCTACCATCAGATATGCATTGCACCTGGTGAACAACACAAGACAGCATTCCAAACCCATCATGGCCTCTTTGAATTTCTGGTGATGCCATTCGGACTGACCAATGCACCAGCTTCCTTTCAAAGTCTCATGAATCATGTCTTTGCTGGGCTTTTGCGCAAATGTGTCCTGGTGTTTGTTGACGACATTTTGATCTACATCCCTACATTGCAAGACCATTTGGCACATCTAAGGGCTGTCTTTGAACTACTGCAACAACATCAGTTGCTCGTCAAGCGCAGCAAGTGCTCTTTTGCAACACAACAACTTGAATATCTTGGACATGTCATTGGCAGCAAAGGAGTGGCCACAGATCCAAGCAAGGTGGAGGCGGTAAAGAATTGGCCACAGCCCAGAAATGCCAAGGATCTAAAACGCATATTGGGATTAACTGGGTATTACCGCAAGTTTATTGCTCACTATGGAATCATTGTTCGACCTCTGACTCAACTGCTTAAGAAAGGGGTCCTGTTCATGTGGGGGACCAGAACAACAGACAGTGTTTCAGTTGCTCAAGGATGCAATGACAGCTGCACCGGTGTTGGCAATGCCCGACTTCTCCAAGAGTTTTGTGTTGGAAACAGATGCTGGCAATGTGGGTATAGGGGCTGTTCTAATGCAAGAAGGCCACCCAGTGGCATTTCTCAGCCAGGCCTTGTGCCCACGCAACCAAGCTCTATCAACCTATGAAAAAGAGTGTCTGGCAATCATCCTTGGAGTAGATAAGTGGAGACCCTATCTTCAGCACAGGGAATTCACTATTCTCACTGACCACCAGAGTCTCTTACATTTAGTCGATCAACGTTTAGTGACAGGAATTCAGCAGAAGGCTTTTGTTAAGCTCTTGGGCCTTCAGTTCTCCATCAAATACAAGAAGGGCAGCACCAATGCTGCTGCTGATGCCCTATCTCGGCAACAGGAAGCTGCCGATGTTGCTGCAATTTCCAAGGTTACACCTACTTGGATGTCAAAGTTACAGGAGGGCTATATCGATGATAGTCATGCACAACAACTCATCACCGAGTTAAGTGTTGTGGCAAACCATTCAAATGAAGCTGGTTTTGCTCTCCGAGATGGTCTGTTAAGGTACAAAGGCCGTATCTGGGTGGGAAGTAATCTGTTGGACCAGAACCATATTTTGCAAGCTCTCCATAGCAGTGGAGTAAGTGGTCACTCTGGATTGAGAGGCACATATGAGCGTGTGAAGCAACTCTTTGCTTGGCCAAAACTCAAACAATCTATCCAGCAGTTTGTGGCTAACTGTGCTATCTGTCAACAAGCCAAGGTTGAACATGTGAAAACACCAGGAATGCTCGAGCCTTTACCAGTGCCTACTTGTGCCTGGGAAATGATCAGTCTGGATTTCGTGGAAGGGCTACCCAAATCACACGGCTATGATGTGATTCTGGTCGTAATTGACAGGTTTTCAAAATATGGGCATTTCTTACCACTGAAACACCCTTTCACTGCACTACAAGTTGCTCAACTCTTTGTCAATGAAATATACCGTTTCATGGTCTGCCTCAGGTGATTGTGTCCGACAGAGACCGTATATTTACCAGCACTCTATGGAAAGAGTTGTTCCGTCTCACAGATACATCTCTCCATTTGAGCTCTTCATATCATCCTCAAACGGACGGCCAAACGGAGCGCCTTAATCAGTGCTTGGAGTCCTACTTGCGCTGTGGTGTTCATGCTTGCCCCAAGAAATGGCATGATTGGATTCCTCTTGCTGAATATTGGTATAACACCAATTACCATTCTGCCTTGGATCGCACCCCTTTGAGGTCCTCTATGGCCAAAAACCCAGGCATTTGGGTATTGCTGCTGCTGTTGAATGTCAATCTCCTGATCTCGAAACATGGATGATGGAAAGGGCAGTCATGGTGGAAGTATTGCGCCAGCAATTAGCGTGTGCTCAGAAACGCATGAAAATTCAGGCTGACAAACGCCGGTCTGAACGGCAGTTCGAGGTGGGTGATTAGGTATACCTCAAACATCAACCTTTCATTCAACAATCTGTGGCTACCAGGAGAAACCAAAAGCTATCTTTGAGATACTTCGGCCCATATCAAGTCTTGGCGCGTGTGGGTGGTGCTGCATATCGCTTGAAGTTGCCAGACTCGAGCAAGATCCACCCGGTGGTGCATGTCTCGCTACTGAAGAAGCACATCCCTCCTTCGGTGGTGGTGAACGAAGATCGACTACTCGCTGAAGCGGTTGAGTCCATGCGTCCAGAAGCAGTTCCAGGACATGTTCTTCCGGCATGAGGTCATGCTCGGCTTTAAGGGGAGGGGATTGTCATGTTATGAGGTGGCGATGGCATAAGGAAGGAAGATGTCTTCGTGTGTTAGAGGCGTATTTCGGTGTGTGTCTGTATCGGCCCCACCTGTCGGTGGTGGACCATGTTGTGTGCGTGTGTGCTGGGCAATATAACTAGCTGTACGGGATGGAACTGGGTATCGATAATGAATGCACAAGACTATTCCTGCCTATTTCTCTCTTCTTGAACCTCGCTGTGCTTCCGTCTCTCACTCGAATCCCAGATTTCCCTCTCCAATCCCCTTTCAATTGCCAGGATGCGTAGAGGTTCGTTTCACACGACGGTGGTGCGCTTGTCCAAAAGGACGACAAGTCCATCGGTGAAGCCCACGATCCTGCGGCGTCGGTGGACACGGAGGCGCCTACTGGTGTGCGTGTGGAAGAAGGTGATCACGCAGGCGTCGTCGGGGCGGACAGCATCGCCGTCGCAGAGAGCGATCCAGCCGCGTGGGCGGAGGTCCGAATCCCTCAGAGTGGGGTCGCGCGCGTCGGGCGTGGCGGCGCGCCAGCCGGAGCAGACGGCCCGGAAGGCGATGTAGTCCACCACGTCGACGGCCAGCAGCCGTGTAGTGACGAGCAGAACGAGGTCCGTGGGGAGGGAAGCCCAGCCGCTTACCTCGTGGATCTGCCGGTGCTTGCAGGCAGAGAACACGGGAAAGGAGGGACCTTTGCGCTTTCTTCTTCGAGCTATCTCCGTCGACGTCCCAGCGGGAGCAAAAGGAGGCAGCTTCCTCCCCATCGCGCACGACCTCGGCTTGTTCAGATGTCCTCCAGCCCCAGCTATCTAGGACAGGATATAATAGGCAGCGTCCATCTCCTCTCCGTCTCTATCACCGTCTCTGACTCCGGATCGGAATGAATTCCAAGGGAAAATCCAAGGGCAGAGAGAAAATCCGAGGGATGAAGAAGACTTGCCGGCGTTGCGGATCCGGAACATAGGGGAAAAATAACGGGAGAGGAGTTTAGTGGGGAAGAAAACTTAGGGCAACTCCAACGCGGCGACCCATTTGGTCAGCCTGCCGTCCGTTTGCTCGGGTGAACAGAAAACACGGCCTAAGGCGCAATTCACCCGCTTTTTCTGTCCGTTCCGTGTCCGCTCTAAACCAGTTCCGGCCATAATTTGGGCCAAGTTTGCATCCACACGGAGATTATACGGACTGTCCGCTCGTCCACTCGGTGTCCGCCCCGATCCCATTTGGCGGTGGCACAACTGCCCCCTCGCATCCCACCAGGTCCTTTTGCCACACGTGTGGGAGGGCGGCTGCCAACTCACCCCACTCCACTGGCTAGCCTCCACTCCCCCGCCGCCGGCAGCTGACCCTAGGCCGCCTTGCCACCATGCCACCTAAGTGGCTCGGAAGCACGACCATGAGGCCGGCTCCTCGTTGGGGCAGCGCCGCCATGAGAACACGGCCCCGTTCCAGCCTTTCGCCGCAGATGGTGGCGGATGCACCCGGCGGAGGCTGTACCTGCCCACCGGTGCGAGTGGCACTGGGACAATGCCCGCCACCTCCTTTAACACGCGGTCGTGCTCCGCCGCCTCCGGTTCTGCTCCCCGTGGTAAAGGAGGAGGACGACCCTGTACTCGCGCAGGTCCTCGAAGAGTCCAAGCGCACCCTCGTCCTCGACGAGATGCGGCGGTGGGACAAGGTGCTCCAAGACATGGCGGAGGCCCAACAGCAGTAGTAGGAGCCCGAGCCCGAGCCTGAGCCATGGTGGGCGGGCATGGAGGTGGAGCATGAGCAGGTTCCACCTTTCCCCGCAGCGCTCTTCGGCCAGTCCTGATACTGGATTGGCCTGGTCCCCTCGACGCCGCCGCGGCCGGAGCAGGAGCGGCCACCGTCCCATCTCTTGAAGGTGTCGTACTACATCGACCTCGGTGACGATGACGAGTAGGGGGCGGAGCACGGCTTTGGTCGTTTTGTATGTTTTTTACTTTTTATATTAGTGTAAAATGGCCGTTCGTGGCCCGCCCCTATATATTAATCAAAAAGGGCCTTTTTATGGCCTGTTACTAAAATGAATAAAAAATAAATTGGGTCCGCTGCGTCGGGAGCACTAGATGGGCATGCGGACACGGCCGGAAAATTGGTGTCCGCCTCGCGTCCCAAACAGACAGAACTCAGACACAAATGATGTCCGTTAGGGTCGGCGTGTTAGAGTTGCCCTTACGAGGCCAACGGGCCGCAACCCCGGTGTTGGGGTGAGGATTGGAGGAGATGGAGGCATGCCGCTACTCATTTTGGCGGGGTAGGGAGTGGGGACTGGGAACAGAGTCCATAGTTTTTTTCTAGCTAAGTCACCGGTGGGCTTCGTACGGGACACGGACTCAACTGCCCACCAATGATAGTCGTATTCTGTCCTTCCGTGTTGAACTTGAACTCGCCTAGTTTCCGTGATACTCGGCTTAGTTTCCGGGCTTCTGGACACTTTCTCAGCTCCACGTCTGGCTTCACTTGGCGCAGCTTCTATTTTCTTCGTGTTGCTGTGTTTCCCCATGCGTCCAAGTCGGCTTCCCGTCCGGTTCCTCCCAGGTTACCAAATCTTCTCGTGTTGTCGAGTCTTTCCGAGGCAAACCTTCCCGAGGCACCAAGCCTCCATAAAACCTTCCTGCGGTGTCAACCACCTGCCAAAAATAAGTGCTAACAATTGGAAAAAAATGACATTGACAGTTCTAAAATTATTTCTGATATGGTAGAGTCTGAAATGCATGCTTGCCTTGAATTTGCCATTGCTAGTCCTGAATTATCCTTGCCTGGTGACTTAGATATTTCTTATTCTCCTGAACATTCTTTGAATGTGGTGAAGGAATATTCTAACTCTTCTATGAGGACACGGATATTTTCTTGCGTGGATTTTAGTTCAACGAAAGAAAAGGTCTTGCGGCCTGTCCTCCCCCCAACCAGAAAACCAATGATAGGGTTAAGCTTAATATTAGAAGACCGGGTAATCCAGCAAATGTCAATGTATATCTGATCTCCATTTTAATATTAGGGTGGATTTGCTTGGTTTTCCGGAGACCAAAAGGGAATCTATTTATAATAGTTTTATCTTTGATTTCCAATAATACTTTATACAATTGGCATTACTTCCCTGCTATTGGTATTCGTGGTGGTACTTTAGTGTGTTTTAAAGATGACTTGTTCGAGATCATTGCCTTTTCTAACAAAAAGTATTGCATTATTGCCATCGTAAGAAATAAAAGTATTCAAATTGTTTGGCAATTCATTGCAGTATATGGGACAACTCATGCTGATTTTAAACTTGAGTTCATTGTTGAACTTGACGGTGTGATGGAGACCTGCATCCTCCAATTATTTGTGGTGATTTTAGTTTGACTAGAACTAGCAAATACAAGAACACTGGAAATATAAACCACCATTGGGCTTATCTTTTCAATCATTTGATGAATAAGTGGGCGCTAATTGATTTTAAAATTTCCAACCGCGACTTTACTTGATATAATAATCAAGATATTCCTATTTTGGCCACTTTGGACAGAATTTTGAATACTACCTCTTGGGATCAACCTTTTCCTTATTCCCCGGTTATAACTTTGCCGCGCATTGGGAGTGATCACACTCCTCTTCTTTATGACTTTGGGGCCTTGAGGACACCTGCACAAAAACACTTTCGTTTTGAAAAATGGTGGACCAGAAAAGATGACTTTGCCCCACTGGTTTGTAAAATACGGAATCCCCCCCGCCCCAAAGTTTCTTCTCATGAAATGTGGCCATTTAAGGTCAGAGCTATTAGGAAAAACCTCCGGGGCTGGAATTCTAATAATGAAGTTGTTGCTAAGAAAAAAAGGAGCTGTTGCAGGAATTTGATATCCCAGATTTTTTTCTAGACAAAGTGGACTTTCTCCTAACGATATAGCCAAAATTAAGGAGATTTCAGCTGATCTAAAAACCATGTGGTAAGAGGAAGAAACTAAAGCTTGTCAATGCTCTCAAGACCGTGCCATCCTTGAGGGTGACAATAACATATCTTACTTCCTCTCCCTTGCTAGTCAGAGACGACGTAAAACCATGATTGCTTATTTATAAGGGCCTTTGGGGCCCTGTCGAAACTACTGGATAAATTATTCATATTGATACTAATTACTATAAAAAATTATTTGGGTTTTAACATGTCCATCTTTCTTGAGATTTTTGGTCGCCTTCTGATCTTGTTTCTCAGGCTGAAATAATTTGTTGGAGAAACATTTCTCCAAAGATGAGATTAAGACTGCTATCTTTAAATCTAATGCTGCTGGGGCCTCGGGCCTTGATGGTATTTCTTTTCATTTTTGTCAGAAATTCCGGGACCTCATCAAGACTGGCTTTATGGCCTTAATTAGTGATTTTGAAAATGGAGGCTTGCATGTTGATAGGCTGAATTTTTCTCTGGTCACTTTGATACCTAAAGAAGCCAATGCTACTAAGATCAAAAAATTCGGGCTAATTTCTTTAGGTAATTGTTGTATTAAAATCATTACTAAAAGCCTCACCAACATGCCTCCCCCCATTGCTGATAAACTTATTTCCTCAAACCAAACTGCTTTCTTAAAAGGGAGTTTCAGTATTGAGAGTGTTGTCTCTGCCCATGAGATTTTGCATGAAAGTTATAGGACTAGGGATGCTGCTTTGGTCTTTAATATTGACTATGAGAAGGCCTATGACAGAGTTAATTGGGATTTCCTTGAGGAAATGCTGATCTGTAGAGGCTTTGGAAGGAAATTCACAAGTTGGATTAAAAGTTTTCTCTATAACAACACACTTAGTGTTACAATTAATGACGAAACTGGCCTCATATCATTGCTGTAAGGGGCTTAAATAGGGGGGCCCCATTTCTCCTATTCTACTTAATCTTGTTGGTGACATTTTAAAAAAATGCTTGAGAAAGTTGCTAGTCATGGCATTATTGCTGGCCTCCTCCGGTAATCATTTGTTTGCAATATGGCGGCGACACCATTTTGTTCCTTGAGGAAAATGAATCTAATGCTAGACACTTAAAATGGCTTTTATCATGCTTTGAAGAGATGTCCCGA
This sequence comes from Poa pratensis, assembly GCA_947311845.1. Lineage (NCBI taxonomy): Eukaryota > Viridiplantae > Streptophyta > Magnoliopsida > Poales > Poaceae > Poa > Poa pratensis. The sequence continues at coordinate 121,249,826 of CAMZMU010000085.1, read as the reverse complement.
CTTAAGATTAATTACCACAAGACTGATATGATGAGTATGAATATGGATGATATATTAGCAATGAAATATGCTGGTATTTTTTGTTGTAAGTTAGGAAGTTTTCTTTTCAAGTATCTTGGTGTGCATGCGCTATAATAAACTCAGCAAAGAAGGCATCCAACCTATTGTGGACAAAAATATTTCGAAAGTTTCTTGTTGGAGGGGCAATATTTTATTTTATGGCAAAAAACTTGCTCTCCTTAAAGTGTGTATTTCAAGTATCCCTACCTATCTACTATCTGCCATCCGTTTTCCAAATATGCCATTAAGGATATTAAATCTCAAATGTCGCTTTTTTGGGGGTGAAATGTTGATGACACCCATCAGTATCATTTGCTGAATTGGGGACTTGTGTCTCAAGAAAAGGCTTTTGGAGGCTTAGGCATTCATAATCTTTGTCTTATGGCCTCGTGGAGGTGAAAAGATACTTTCTAGCTAATGAGCAGCTATGGAAGAAAATTGTGTACCCTAAATATAGCAACTCTTCCCCTAACATTTTTTGAATTTCTAAGTCTTGGCCTTCTCCTTTTTGGAAATCTTTTTATTGGGCTTCCAAAGCTTGTAAATTTGGATATTTTTGGCAAGTGGGTAACAGAAGTAAAATTAAATTTTGGCTTGACCAGTGGCATGGGGATTGTTGTTTGGCTACTTCCCTTAAGGACTTGTTTCAAATTGTCAATGAGACTAATGCTACCATTGCCCAGGTTTTGGAAGCTAGTAATTTGAAATTCATTTTTAAAAGATGTGTGAATCAAATAATCATGGAGAAGTGGAATGAGATGCTAGGTATTGTCCAAAACCACTCGCTACAGTGGAAATTTACCAAAAATGGTATGTAAACAATTGCATCTTTTACTCTACTATTAATTTTGGAAGGATTGCTCCCACTTAGTCCCACAATATTTGGAAAATCTCTGGCCCAGTTCGTATTCATGTGTTTTTATGGCTTCTAATTCATAACAAACTGCTTACTCGCGATAATTTGTCAAAAGTCCGCTTTGTTTTAGATATTACTTGTCTTTTCTGTTAGAAATGGAAACTTCTACCCACCTATTCTTTGATTGTGCGGTTTCTCGCAAATGTTGGCAGGTGGTTTCTGACACTACGGGAATCGCACAAGACGCCGATGGCCGGAAGCCGTCGGCGTATAACCTCTCCCTGTCGGCGTATCTATACGCCGACGGTTGCCATCGGCGTCTCCCCGTCGACGTTTCCGAGCGTCGGCGTACCATTTCGGCATCGGCATATTTGAACCCCGTCGGCGTACGTAGTGTGGGCCCCACAAGACGGCAAACGGCCGTTTCCGTCAGCTCACCATACGCCGACGGCATTGCCGTCGGCGTATGATGTATACGTGGCAGCTTCCTGGCGCCTGGGAGAAAACCTAGCCGTCGGCGTATGGGTGACCAAATGGTCCGTATTTGTCGACGTGGCGTCATCCTGTGCGTCCGCGATTCGCCCTAATGCCGTCGGCGTATGGGTGACCATAATTTTTTAATTTCTGCAAATTGTTGCCGCTGGTTTCTAGCACATTTTAAATACAATTAAAATTGCACAAATTTTAAAACATCACAGAACATCATATAGATATAATCCAAACCATCATACAAACTCCAAATGACACAAACATGATTCGAATTCATCCAAGCATTCATACAAACTCCAAATAACACAAACATAGTTCGAATTCATCCAAACATTTATACAAACACACCCGGACACATCCTACATCTACTGAGAGCTCGAGGTACCAATATCTGCCCGTGTGAGATTAGGCGACCGACCACGTGGGGCAGCCGCCGTCGAATCACACGCGGAACCCGACGAGGCACCCGGCGAGGCACGGGACGGTGTGGTCTCGCGCGACCAACTCGGCGAGGCACCACCACCGCCATGCTCCATGAGCGCGCGCGTGGAAGTCGGCGAGGCAGAAGCACGACCAAAGGGTGCATTCCTGGAGCATCCCGATCCCTACATGTTTGAGTCCAAGTTAGCAACTTGGAAAGCACCGTACGGCGGAAACAACTGGTTTGGCAAATAACTTACCGGAGTCTTTGGCTTGTATGTGCTAGCGAACACCTCCCTCGATGGGCACATGGGCGGCATCCCCACCCTAGCTGGACGCGGAGGCAGCGGATCCCGCTCTCCAGTGGCAAAAAACCTCTCGTGAGCCTACAAGATAGTTTAGATGTCAGGAGTTGTAGAAAAAGAAGGTTCAAACTAGAGGAAATGGGACTTGTTATATTTTGCAAATATAAAGGTTGAAACTTACAGCATCGCGCAACTCTTCCCTCTCGTCATAGGCCGCTCTCTTCTCCAGCCACAACTGATACTCCGCCGCATAGTCCGTGTAAGCGGCATCGTAGGCCGCCTCGAAATCAGGCTACAATTTCAAAAATGAACGAATCTCGTCAACTTAGCCACTTAGGAACGAATGTCGGAAAGAGAATGAAATTGAGAAAAACTTACATCGGTGCGAGCTCGGGAAGGCTATCGAGGAGGCAGGACAGGGGGGTCGTCGGCGGTGAGTGTAGCCTTGATACGCGTGAAGCCCAACTCAGGAGTACGCGGGATTACCGCACTAAGACAGGGCAAACGGCCATGCTCCCAACCGTGCCCGACCAGGACCAACGCTCTCTCTCGGTGTCATGCTCAAGAGGGTAATCCACCTCCGGATTAAAACCCTTGAACGTCGAGACGTACCTATTTATGCTCTCCTCGGCACTGCCGTAGTAATCGGGAAGCGAGGGCTGAGGCTCGGATAGATCGATCTTCTTCATCTTCATCCTCTCCCATGCTTGCATGTCCGACACAGGCTCCCCGATATCGGCCTCCTGCATTGCCAAAGAAGTGTTATGCGTATCAAGTAGGAACATGAGGGGAAATAAATGAAGGTTGTTCCATGTATATATATATATATACCAGCTTTGCCTTGAAGTGATCATGGTTGCGGGCTCCCGCACAATATGTCCCCCCGCTCCCGCGGTTTGCCTTGTTCCGCTCGCTCAAGGCTTTGAACTCGGCGTTCTGCCCAAGCCACCTCGACGCCAACGCCTCCCACGCGTCTGCCTTACCATAGGCCCATTGTGGCATAACCTGAAAAAACAATACACATGTGAAGAACAGATAATGCAATTGCAACTTAGCAGCAACATGTAATCTCATTGACAATTTACTTACCGATAGGTAATCCTCCATGGTCATATCAGGTTGTTCCATCACATTCTTCGGCGCCGTCTTGCATAACTTCTCAGAACTGTAATGATTGACGGAGGTATGCTTTACATTGTAGAATTGCTGTCGTGCCAACTTCTTGCAAGCCCCCTCCAAAGTCCTGTTAGCCTTGGCACGCTCCTCAGGAAGTACCCTATAGAATTTCTTTAATCATGCACAAAAAACAAATTGTGAGAGCATGGTGGGGACATCAACTATGAACGAAATTCGAAAAGTTCAACTTACCCAAAACTTGGTGATCACGGCGTCAGAACATTTCCTGAAACCCGGGTGATGGCCGGCCTGATAGTCTACCCAATGGGTGGCTAGCTTCCTCTCGCCATTGGGGACTAGACTGTACAAGCTCGGCCAATACTTCCTAATCAAAGCTCCAATCATGGTGTTAGGCGCACGGGCTCCGTGAGGATATGTCCAATTGCTGCACAATAATTAAACATTAGTACATGTCAAATTGTACTGACCACAATGAAATTACCATGTTCAAAATTAGTATAGTCGCTTACTCAATCCCATTAGGCACAATGAGGATTTTCTCCTCCTCGGTAGCAGGTTCCTTTCACTCCTCAGGGACCTGGGATTCCCCACGAATCTTTGGCTTCTTCTGCGACGCGGAGGCCCCCGTCTCCTGGTCTCGAGACTCCGTCCCCTCGTCTCGAGACTCCGTCTCCTCGTAAGCCACGTCGCCAGAAGCGGAGGGTATGTCCGAAGACACGTCGCCCCCACCTCGTGCTCGTCCTGCACCTCGCCCTCGTCCTCCCTCACCTCGTGCTCGTCCTGCACCTCGCCCTCGTCCTGCACCTCATCCCTCGGAGGAAGTGCATCGGCACCTCCCCCTCGTCTAGCACCTCCTATCTCACCACTGTCAGACAGGTAACGCGGGTTCGGAATAGGCTCTCTTCCACTTTTAGTAGCTTTCTTCTGGCGCAACGTCTTCAGCAAGGAGGCCGATGATTCCTTGTCTTGGCTCATCTTGGCAATCACCTGCAGCAATAGATCTAAGCATTCAGTTCAATCCTCAAATGCATAGCAGTTATTCAACACAAAAAAGCTCCAAACAGAAGGTTCAAAAAGCGTAAAGCGTAAGCGTAGCGACAAGCTCTCGCTTAGAGTTTTATCTGCTTTAGCGAGCTTAAGCGTCGCTTAAGTGTTTTACAAAAAATGGCAGAACTTTGCCTGTTTCCAAGCATTCAACACAGTTTGCATGTAAAATATGAATGATATAGCAGAATATATGTGAATAAATGAATGATGCAGCAGAATATGAACTGAACACATTCTGTTAACATGCAAATCTGAACAGAACTCAGAACAACTGAACAAGTATGCATGAACTCTGATCTACTGCTAGCATTAACATGATAAATTGATAATCAAGTAATCTGACTTGCTTTGAACTGAACTCTAAACAAGAAACATGATAATCTGAAGCTCTAAACCAGCAAACATCTAAAATCCTGATCTAAAATCGCACATACAAATGTCCACAATCTGTTCAACTTAGATCTCATGATCTCACATACAAATCAACCTCAAATCGGAGCTACTGAACATGAACTAAGGAGTAAGAACAAGATGAAAAATAGAGAAGATTGGCAAAATTTTCACCTGGGCAGGGAGGACGCGACGAGGTCGGAGATGGCCGGAGGGAGGTGCGGACAGGGAGGCGCGGCGTGCAGGTGCAGCTGGAGTCGAGTTGCAGAGGAGGAGAGGGGAGAGCTTGAGGTGAGGCGCTCCTGCTGTGCTGGCGTTGGGGGCGGCCGGAGGAGGTGGACTGGAGGTGGTGGCGTCGGGGGCCGCCAGTGGAGAGGGTCGGGGGCGGCCGGTGGAGGTGGACTGGAGGTGGTGGCGTCGGGGGCCGCCGGTGGAGAGGGTCGGGGGCGGCCGGTGGAGGTGGAACGAAGGTGGTGGCGTCAGGGGCGGCCGGTGGAGAGGGTCGGGGGCGTCAGGGCCTCGGCCGGTGGAGAGGGGCGGCGGGGGCGGGAAGCTGCAGTGGCGCACGAGGTGGGGAGGGCACGAGGTAGGGCGGCGGCGAACGGGGTGCGGTTTTTGCTTAGGCGGGATTTGGGGAATTGGGGATTTGGCACGCGCGGGGTGGGGGAAGAAGATTCCACTGAGCCTACGCCGATGGCTTGGCCGTCGGCGTATGGTTTTTGTTTTTTTAATTTCTTAAAAGAAATCAAATATTATTTTCTAAGTTTTCTAAAACAATTATAATTAATTTATATAATGTCCTATACATATATTAGGGTCATATGCATGGTTAGGTGGGGTTCCGGAGCCCCGCCTCGGTGAAACCCTAGTCCAGCTCATAATTAGTCGAAGTTCCGGGGCCCCGCTTCGGCGAAACCCTAGATCCGCTGAAAAAACCCTAACATTTTCGTCTACCACTTTGAACGGCGTCGAAAGGGGTAGGCCAGTGGACTTTTTTGCTTGGTTATGTTAGGTTAGGCCATAGGAACATGGGAAACCAACTTTTGTCACAAGTTGTCACAAGGTTGCCCCTTGTTCGCCCGAAACGGGAGTTTTCACCTCTAAGTGTAGAAACTTAGTAGAGAGAAAGTGATGTCAGTGAAGCCGGTCACACAACGGAGTAGGATCTTTCACATTTGAAACACACAACACACTTGTATACATATGGTATGGCACAACCTTGTTTTTGGTGGGGTTCCGACGCTCCGGGGCCCCGCTTCGGCGAAACCCTAGATCCGCTGGAAAAACCTTAACGTTTTCGTCTACCCCCTTGAACGGCGTCGAAAGGGGGTAGGCCAGTGGAATTTTTTTGCTTGGTTGTGTTAGGTTAGGCCATAGGAAGGTGGGAAACCAAAGTCTACCCCCAAATAAACACAATATTCCATCCGATTCGCTCGAAACGGGAGTTTTCACCTCTTAGTGCAGAAACTCACTACAGAGAGGAAGTGAAGTCGGTGAAGCCGGTCACACCCCGGAGTAGGATATTGGACATTTAAGACACAAAACACTCTTGTATACATATGGTATGGCACAAATTAGGTTTGTGTGGGGTTCCGACGCTCCGATGCCCCGTTTCGGCGAAACCCCGAATCCGCTGGAAAAACCCTAACGTTTTCGTCTACCCCCGTGAACGGCGTCGAAAGGGGTAGGCCAGTGGACTTTTTTGCTTGGTTGTGTTAGGTTAGGCCATAGGAAGGTGGGAAACCAAAGTCTACCCCAAATAAACACAATATTCCATCCGATTCGCCCGAAACGGGAGTTTTCAACTCTTAGTGCAGAAACTCACTAGAGAGAAAATGAAGTCGGTGAAGCCGGTCACACCCCGGAGAAGGGGTCGCGTAGACAGGTTTCGCTGGAGCCGTCATCTGCGCGATAGCATGCGTTTTTGAGCGAAGTTACCGCTGCGTGAGCAGCCGATCAGTTTGTCGATCGGAGTTGAGAGAGCGCACGCTGCCGGCGGTGTCGGGTTTGCACCAAGAGCCAACAAGATACGAGCGCCGGTAGCCGATGAGATTTGATCAGCTTCGATGGGTATTTTCTGTACGTGAATCCACCGATCGATTCATGCATGCGATTAGCACGCCGGCCGCCAAATCCATGCACATGGTTTGTGTCCCCATAGCTGGTTTGCTTTTTGCATGTAATCTGATCTGAGTAGCCATGTCGATGCAGATTGTATCTGGCCCATTGCTGTCTTCTCCGTACCATGGAGATCTTGTTGCGGTTTCGGATGGAAACAACATGCACTCGATTTGCCGGCCGGGATGATGGATCGATCTGATACTTTTGCTGCTTTTCGGACACGGCGCCTGCTGCCCTGTGCGGAGTCCACCTCATGGCTCGTGCCTTCTCCACCTTGTGGCTTGTGCCTCCGAAATTCGATCGACTGGTAGTGTGAGCTTAGCACGGTCCATCATCGTGGTTTTGATCAGAGCGCCGCCGAGAGAACTCGATCTGTAGATAGGATCCTCCAAACGATGGGTCAAAACGACATGCACCCATAGATTAGGAATAAAGAAAACAATTAATTGGATGTGTAATTAATGAGAGAGTAGATTGAATTAGCGTGGGTGTATAAGCTGGTTGCTTTTCTTCTACGGACTTGACCCGACGACGGGATTCGTTGAACTCGGCGAGTCAGCTTGTACGACAACTGCTTTGTCGATTGCGCTTCAGATCGAAACACCGCCAAAAAACCTCGATCTGGTAGATGTAGCCGCCATGCGGTTTATGCGGCTCGTGCGGCGCGCTGATGTAGCCGCCGTTTGTGATGTTGACGTAGATTAGATCTGCCGTCCTTTACGCACGTGAATCGGATCTGAACCAGATCTGATTTGCGTAGCGCGGAACATTGTGATCCGCACCACCCGAGGACGATGTTGATGTCGAGCCCCCGAGCGTTGATCCGTGGCAGCGAGTTGCCGCCGTTGTTGTTGAAGATTGGAGCCGCCGAAACCGTGAATCCAATGCGCGTTCTTCCCACAGACGGCGCCAATTGACGTGGTATACCCACGGCAATCCCAAGGTCGAGTACCCCAGGTAGATTTTGAGGGAGGAGATGTGCGCGCTGGTAGTATCGGACGGCTGACAAGTAAGGATTTACCCAGGTTCGGCCCCTCATTGTGAGGTAAAGACATACTCATGCTTGTCTGATTATGATGATATATGAGGTTACATGGTGGCCGTAATGGCGATATGGTGAGACGTGGTCTCGTTATGCCTATGCGAGTTGTGGATCTAGTCTTCCCCCCTATGCGGGTGCCCCTGCCTGACTTTATAAAGGGAGCCAGGTAGGGTTTACAAGAGTCCTAGTAGACTATGTCTTGGAGTCCTTTACTTGTACTTGAAGTAATTGCTGGACCGCCAGGTGGGCCTTCGTCTGGGCTGCACCAGGTATACCAATAATAGGGGATCCGAAGGGTATAACCTCGTCACTCGGCGTCACGATCCGCTCCTTGCGGTGGCGGCGGCACTGGAACTCCTCCGGCGCTGAGACGCCACTCGCGGGGGGCGCGCATGTCGGTGGCGCGCCATTACTACGCTGCATGCCATGCGATTAATTAGACGCGTCGCCACCCGCCTGACCGCCACGGCAGGACTTTGATGGGCGCGGAAAACGAGGTGATCGAGACGAAAACCAGCGTTTTTTTTTTCCTTTTTCGTTCGCGCCGTTTCGGCGAGTGACTGGCATAACGGGCCCGCCGTGCTTTCGTGCCATTTCGGCTCTCCCAGGCGGAACCCAATGGGCTGGGTTTGGCCTGGGAGCGCCGGCGCTATTTGGGCTCTTGGGGGGAGTGGAAGAAATTCGGTGCAATCAGGGCAAAGCGACGCTATTTTTCGCCTTGGTGGGTGCTGGGGGGTACGGCTGGAGATGCCCTTAGGGCTCGGGAGAGACGCTGCAAGCCGGAGAGAGGAGAGGACGTTACGATGGCAATAGAGCTTCGTGGGCTTTGTATCGGCCCAAATCAACCACGTACCAGGGATTTGTTTTCCAGAATAGCGCCCCCTAGGGACATCCGGCCCACGCGACATCGGACGGCCAAGAATAGTTAGGTCGTGGAAATGGACGGCTCAAGACGTTGATAGCCTGAGAGAGCACCCTCTTGTCTCAGTTATAATATTCCTGATAGGACTCTTGATGTTGTAAAACTCTGAGCACTCTGCGCTCTGTTTCATTTCATGAAATCGTAAGTTGGAAACCCCTATTTTCTAAGAAAACCTCTTTCTTTTGTAAACCACACGTTGTTTGGGTGGTGTCAGATCTACACATTTCAAATCGACAAATGCATTTTAATAGTTTGATTTCTAGAGAAACGCCAAAATGTCGACAATACAATAAGATATTTCACATGCTGGATGTAGTCATGTTATGTAATTCAATCAGTCTAATATGTCCTGATATGGTTCATCCTTGCGCAATAATAAATAAATAAAGGGGAGTGAAGCCCCACACTCTTCATTAGAGTGATGCACACAACTTTTTTATTTTATAGTTTCAAAAGTATTTTAAAGTATTACACACCACGCACCAGCGAGAAAACCGGAAAACAGAGAGAAAAATTAATATAAATGACTGAAATGTCTCCGACATTTTAAAAGGAAATCATCATATTGGTCACCTGAGCTATATGGAATACTCGGAATGACTTTATATCCATCGCAGACTCATGGGCGAAAGCTAGAGTGTGTGCCTCATGCGCACGCTCCATAAATTATGGCCGCCATCATCCCCCAACCCATTTTTAGGATGTACATCAAAGCGAAGCCCAATGCCAGTTTGCCAGCTTGGCATCGATGACACCACGATGCTAGACAGTGCCACTGCTCTGCGGATGTCCATCAACACGCGACCATCGTCGAGACCCTACTACGCCACGCCGTAGAGACTCACTGATGTCGATGCGGTAGATGCAACACCGCTCCACCTCCAGATACCTCCATCCATCACGTGTTTCAAAACGAAACCCCCAAAAAGGACAATGGCATCGACAGTGCCGCCATCGATCTCTAATACCGAGGGGTTTCTCCCAGAGCATTACGAGTCTTCGACAAAGAGACGAGATCTTCCAAGACGATGCCTCTGACATGGTAACAACGCCATGAGGCACCGCCATCGTCCGCCTTGACCGAAATCGGAGCACAGTTTTCATCAGCAGTCGAATCTTCGCCGCCTGGGCGCCGCAAGTCAGAGAAGAGGTATGGTCGTCACACTCCCCCAACAGGCACAGGAAACCTGGGCGAAGGATCCTGCCATCCGCCCCAGCCAGGCGCCGCCGCACAAAACCACCTCCTGGCCAACGTCCCGTCAATAGGGATGCCGCCACATAGTCCCGAGCCAGACTCCTCATGGCCAGAAGGTTTCTCCGCCAGACTCCTCATAGTTGCCACCTCCTCTAGTAAGTTCCGGATTATATCGTCTGCCTCTTGCATCTGCTTCATAGAGAACTCAAAAGCTCGATCAACATGTAGCCAAAAGATTATGTTGCGGGCACATATGTAGATCCCCTTGCAACCGGCCTTGTATGCCTCTTGAGTATCCTTTTCTTTGGTGAAATTTTCTTCATTATCCTTTACAATCGACACTAGTAGAAAATAGGTCTTCCGTTCGGAGCTTTAGTCCCGGCCATGTTTGCGCCCGGGACTAATGTGAGCATTAGTCCTGGTTCCAACGGCTAGACGCCGCACAGCTCTAGTCCCGGGTCGAACGGGACCTTTAGTCCCGGTTGGCGATAGCAACCGGGACTAAAGGGGTTGCAGCAGGGTGGGGCCAGTGCGAGCCCCTTTAGTCCCGGTCGGTATCTCCAACCGGGACTAAAGATAGACCTTTAGTCCCGGTTCGTGATACCAACCGGGACTAAAGTCTTTCCCTATATCATCTTCCTGCCCGAGCCATCTCCATTTTTCATGCCCGAGTCATCTCCATTTTTCTCCTCTGTTTCCTCTCCCGAGTTCGAGTTCATCCCCATTTTTTTCCACGATTTGTCAAGATTGGCGGTGTCCCATCTATCCAAGGGTTCTAAAAGGTTAGAAAATTCATCCTTTCATCTGTCATTGCTAGTTTAGCTCATTTCATTACTAGTGCTAGCTAGGTGTTTGATGAAATGCCTAAATTAATTAGTTGCTTCTAATTCTAGGTTAGTTGTTATGTGGGAGTTTATTTGATTTATATACAATTTGAGCTCAAATTAAAGGATGATTTGTGGGTTTTAGTGCCGTCCCAACCCCGTCCCCATCCTCACCGCCGTCGATCGCCCGTGCCGTCCCGTCGCCGGCACCACCTTGGTGAGACTCTTGGTCTTATCTTTTTTAAAAAAATCTTATTGTATGATTTAGATAGTTACTTGTATAATTTTCTTACTTGTATGATTGTTTGTTATATATAGTGCCATGGTTTTGATATCCGTCCCCGTCGGTCCTCGTCCGGTCTATGATTCGGATATGGTATATTATCTTTTATAACTATTTGTTTCATTTCGTGTTTATGACAATTATGTCGCCAACTTGACATAATTTTTTTTATCTAGGAGGTATGTGAACCAGAAATTCCAACCGACCCTCTTGTCGAGAAGTTAAATTTAGTTGAAAAAGAAAACGATGATTTGAAAGAAAAATTGAAAAGAATTGAAGAAGAGAAGATGAAATTGGAGTTGTATGTCGCCGATGTCGTCGATGATCACAAGATCAAGATGGATGCAATGCGCTTAAAGATTAGAAAGATTAGAAAATATGCCATTAATAAAGAGTCTTGGTATCATTATGCTGTTGGATCAATTATTACCTTAGTTGCAATTTTGATCGCATTTGTTGTTGCATTTAAATGTTTTAGATAGTTGTATGTTAGTTTTAATGTATGTTTTAGATGCTCTAGATAGTTGTATATTGTTTTATGAGAACTATGTATGAACTTTATGTGTATATTTTTGCAATAATAACATTTGGTCACTACTCTACTTTGGTTTTAATGTGAGGAACTTGTATTAATTTGGTCACTTCTCTATTCATGATGTAATGTAATGGTTTTTCATATACTTATATAATGCAGATGAGCCGGCAATGGATGTACGATGACCGACGCTCTCCCGAGTTCATTAATGGCCTGCAATATTTTCTCGGGGTGGTTGAGGCAAACAAGCGGAATGGTTTTATGTGTTGTCCATGTGATATCTGTAAGAATAAGAAGGATTACTCTTCCTAAAAAATCCTTCACAGCCACCTGCTTCGGTCCAGTTTCATGTCCGACTATAATTGTTGGACCAAGCATGGAGAAAGAGGGGTTATAATGGAAGACAATGAAAAGAAGAGGATGATGACAACTATCCTAGATTCCCTGAATACGGTGGTATTACAATGGGGGAAGAAGCTGAAGAAGATGCATCAGATAAGCCCGCTGATGATCTTGGTCGGCATTGTTGATGCACAGAGAAATGCGAAAGTGAAAAGGAGAGGTTGAAGTTGGAGCGCATGTTAGAGGATCACAAAAAATTGTTGTACCCAAATTGCGAAGATGGTCAGAAAAATCTGGGTAGTACACAATGGAATTGCTGCAATGAAATGCAGAGAATGGTGTATCTGACAAGGGATTTGAAAAGTTGCTGAAAATGATAAAGAAGATGCTTTCAAAGGATAACGAATTGCTCGCCAGTACGTATGAAGCAAAGAAGGTGATCTTCCCTCTAGGATTAGAGGTGCAGAAGATACATGCATGCATTAATGACTGCATCCTCTATCACGGTGAGCATGTCCTGCATCTATCAACACAAATGCGAAAATTGCATGAGTGGTACATGGAAGTCGCAAAGGAAGGGAGAACCATGCTCTGGGTGACAGTTAAGAAAGAGCATTACTTCATGGAAAACCATATATGTATTGACCTTGAAGAAAATTTTCAGTTATACAATCAAGACGCACTCGACAAAGCTATCGTCAGTTGCTATTATCTGTAAGTGATTTATTTCTGTAATTTAAGTCTCTAGCTCAGCTCGTTCATCACCTGTAATTATCCTCATTATATTTTTTTGTATGCTATTATGCAGAATGAAGATTCTCGAATGCAAAAAAGAGAGAATCTATGACATTGGGTTCATTGACTCATATGTCGTTAATTTTGTTACGATACAAAACCACGCCAAGGACACAGAGGCTAACTTGCTAAGATTTTTAAAGAAACAAAATTCCAGAACAGAAATACTATTTCCTTACAACTTCAAATGAGTGTTACTGTCTTGTACACATTCTATTTGTGCTTACCGATGTTTAGTGTAATTCATGAGTTATGCATGCATGCGTATATAAACGTGCGCAAGTTTCACTGGATTCTGCTAATCATTAAAGTTGACGATGGAGTAGTTGAAATCATGGACTCGTTACATAAATACCCTGAAGAGTACAGCAGCGTGGTTCAAATGCTCCAGAAGTAATTTCAATCACTATTGCACTATATCGGGCTCTTTCGTTCATTTCCTGATATCAAGTAATTAATAACTCCTTTATTCATTTTCTTTGTCAGGCAGGTGTTGGAAACGGTTCATCAGGGAAGTTGTCGGTGAATGGAAACCGGAGCTGCGTTTTCGGAGGATCCCGGTAAGTAGGACTAGCTAGGTCCGTGCATCTCTTTAATTCTAGTTTCAATACCATTATCATGCTTGATTATTATTTGATTGAATTTTATTCTCGTAAAGTGCATGAGATAGGAACAGTGGACTAATTTATGTGCATACTACGTTTGCGAGTTCATTCACATGACGACCAGTGAGGTGCGCAGAGATGTAAGACAAACTGAAGTACGTAAACACTATTCACAATTTTATTTTATTACCATCAATTGTGTTGAGTTTAATTCATAATTTTTTATGATGATTTGATACAAATATATACACACAACTCATATATGCATAGTGATCTCCTTCTTTTAAAGATGGAAGAGATGCAGGAGAAGATCCTACCAAAGAACCGCCTACGAGCAATTCAAGAGTAATTGGTGGGATTTTTGCTTACGGAGGTCATATCTGAAAATGGAGAATACCATTGCCACTATTGCCTCCATGTAATTTAATGATCTCCATGTAATTAAATAGATATATATACCAAATTGTTTATATATGTATGCTCGTAAGAGAAGTTATAGTATATTATATATGCATCAACGTGTAGTAGCGTAGAATATGTATACGGAAACTTGTTTGAAATGAAAAAGAATTAAATGGAAAACACAAAATGAAAAGAAAACACAAAATAAAAAATAATTGAATGAAAAACACAAAATGGAAAAAAAAAATTAGTCCCGGTTGATAACACCAACCGGAACTAAAGGTCCTCCAGCCCAGCGCACGAGCTCCGCCCATGTGGGTAGCTTTTAGTCCCGGTTTGTGACTAACTGGGACTAAAGGACGGGGACTTTAGTCCCGATTTTGTTGTCCCGGTTGGATAACCGGGACTAAAGGCTCTTTTTCTACTAGTGCGAGAGAAAGACCAGGCTCCTGCCAGATTATCCATGCGTTCTTTGCAAGTGCAATGAAGCCAGAACTCATCTATTCTTTGAATGTCCTTTTACCCGAGCTTGCTGGCAATACATTTGTCCTGCCCTTCATTTGCAGGAGCCTCAACTCATTTGGTCGCCATTCAAGGATAATTTACAAAACCCTTTCTTCATGGAAATCATTATCCTATGTGCTTGGTCAGTGTGGTAAACAAGAAATGAAAATGTTTTTAGTGACATCAAACTTCAAAGCCAATCTATACAGATGTAGGTCAGTATTCAAGGAAGAGCTAAGGTGGCTGGAACTTAGGCTAACGAGAAAGAAATACCTCACTTTTGCTACATGGGTAGACAGCTTGTTTCTCTGTATAGATTTTTTTCTCCCTTTTTCTTTTCCTATACAAAACTCGTGTACCTTGTATTTAAAAAATCAATAAAATACATGCAACAGAGTCATGCCATCTTCCGCTCAAAAAAATATAGGGACCAAGACGTAACGTTCCGCTAGGTTTACTCGCATAGCCGTGAGGAAGCGATCTAGTGTCAGTTTTCCGACGCCGACCTCCGGCGGCTCTCCTCCGCTGACGACCTCCTGGTCGTCGGTAGTGAGGGGGGTCGCCGGACCTCGGGTGTGCGGACGTGTTTAGATCAAGGGTTAGGTCCTCCGTAGTTCAGGTTTTATGCCGCGTGGCACCTTGGCTCCGACGAAGTCGACGACGGTGATGAATAAAAGTGTTCCAAGTTCTTCCCCGTTGGTGCTCTACTCTGTGGTCGGCGAGGGATTTGGACGTTAGTCTGTTCAAGCGTGAATAGCGTGGCGGCGGCGGCATCCTTGTGGTGGGCTTATGTCATCGGGGCTCCGTCGCTGCAACGACATTCTCTAGCGTCGGAGTGGAGCTCGGGAGGTCGTCCAGGAGTACGCGCAGACGGTTGTCTGCGCTACTGACAGGTGTAAGATGGTGCATCTTGTGATGGGTTCGTGATTGGAGACTGGCAGTTCTGGTTTCCTCCTCCGACTTCGTCGTGAGGGGGTGTCAGATTTCGAGTTCGATGGCGTGGCCGAGATCGTGTTTCCCCGGTCTGATTCTTTCAACGGCAATGGTTTTTCTTCTGGCAAACTAATTTAGCGGTACGTAAAGCTACTAATAAGCGATAGAGCCGCGTCGAGCTCGGCTGAAGAGGCGATATGTCCTTTTTCTCTTTGGTAGCTGCTACGGTGGTGCCGAAGGAGGGGGACATGCGTTGATATTTTGCTTAGGATTCTCCTATCTTTTCAGTTCTGTAAGGTCAGTATTTACGTGACTTGTAATTTGATCTTTATTATATAAATGAGACACGTATTATCAGAAAAAAATAGGAACCGAGAAAACACGGGAATTAGTTGGTACTGATCATTCCGGTCTCGGTTCTAGTTAGTTCGGGTCGGTTTTTGGTCCTTGGTTTATTCGTCCATCCCTAACCCTGCTACTCCCCCAACCAAATCTGGCCGCCAATTCAGATGGGTAATTCAGACTTTCTATTTATACTGTGACCTCCAGTGCCGATCGAGCGGCCGAGTAAGGCTCATCCCGACTCCTCCCCAACCATGGGCGGTTGGGTCCATGGGCGGATCTCATGCTGTGTGCCTGTGTCACGTCATAGGACAGGTAGCGGAGATGTCTGTCGGCAATCCGTCCGATCGTAGAGGCTTTGAGTCCATCCATATGCCACCCACGAATTTCAGTCGACACACAGAAACAAAAACCAAGTTTGAATTGTGGCCACGGACGGACTACTACTGGACCACTTTTACAAACACGCACCCACAAGCGCACTATAAGTTCGGATGCACCACCCAAGCAGTTTTTTGCCAACAACACTTGCTTGTGCATTCCAAAATACCCATATAGCATACCACCACAGCTAGCTGAACCCATGGCGAGATCCTGGCTGCTCCTGCTCTTCCTCCTGGAGGGGTTCCTCCTGTCATCGGCGAGGGCGGCGGCGTGCCACCCCGATGACCTCCGTGCGTTGCGGGCCTTCACCCGTGACCTCGGAGGTGGAGGCGTCCTCCTCCGGGCCGCGTGGTCCGGCGCCTCGTGCTGCGGTTGGAAAGGTGTCACCTGCGCCGGCGATGCAAGCGGCCGCGTCACGACGTTGTGGCTCCCCGGGCACGGCCTTGTGGGGCCCATCCCAGCTGGAGCATCCTTGGCTGGCCTCGCGCGGCTGGAGTCGCTGAACCTTGCCAACAACAGATTGGTCGGTGTCGTCCCATCATGGATTGGTGACCTTGATCACCTTTGCTACTTGAATCTCTCTCATAATTCATTGGTTGTTGATGTTCCCAAGAGTTTGCAGATACGGCTGCTAAGAGGTCTCGCCATTGCCGGTCATTCACTGGATATGCCTTTCACTTGTGTGCCATTGCATGTGAAGCGTAACCGAAGAACACTCGATGAACAACCAAATACAATAACTGGGATTCACAATACCGTCAGATCTGGGAGCAACAATGTTGTTACTGGGAACGACAACACTGTCATATCTGGGAACGACAACGTTGTGTCTGGGAGCCACAACACTGTCGTCACTGGGAGTGACAATGTCGTAAGTGGTAACAACCATGGCGTACCTGGGAACAACCATGTCGTATCCGGGAGCCACAATGTCGTATCCGGGAGCCACAATATCGTTTCTGGGAGCAACAATGTTGTATCTGGGAGCAACCATGTCGTATCTGGGAGCAACAAAGTCGTGACAGGAGGTTAATGATATGTTAGTGGATTTCTTACATCTTCCCAAATAAAGCTCACGTCCTTGTTCAACTTCAATGTAGCTCACAATCACTTGGTGGGGCCAATAAAAATATAAAAATACCCCGCATGTTGCAGCAGCAATCTTTTTAAGAACTTTGGTCGGACGTTAAACACACATGATATATGAAGTTATCTACGGGAATAAGCAATATTAAATTGGTCACAATAGTCGAGAAGCGAGTACGAGTATTCCTAGTATTCCTCAGATCTGGCTTTCCTCGCCAAGAGAGGCGGATGCTATCTGCTAAAAATTTGAAGCTTATGGATTTCTCAAGGAATTTTATAGTGTGAATTTCTCAAGGAATTTTGCAGTCTGAATTTTCTCAAGGAACTTTTACAGTCTAAGTGAACCTCGTTTGCTTCTTATCCTTTATGGCAGAGGATTTACCTGAAGTGCAATCTGTGAGAACAGCTACGACGAAAGAACAAACGGCATGCTCTCGGATTTACAGCGCGAGCTCGTGGAGCTAGTGAGCTTCTTGAATGGCGACTACATGCTGAAAAGTTTCGCCGAGTAGACCCAGAAGAAGATGCATGACCGTGAAGCGGGCCGAGCCATACATGCCATAGGCCGTCCCGGATTTTCTGCGGGCAAGCAAGCAGGCCAGACGGTTGGTTGCAAATGAGTTTACGATTGTGACTACGATACCATCTTTAACAAGTATATATAAGAGCATCTTTGACAAGTAAGAGCACCGCCTCAGTTAGTACTTAAGTAGATAAACCCTACTTAGCACGCAAGCAACAACAAAATTGTGAAATATTATTATTAATATATGAAATGTCATGCAAGAGCCTTCATAATATAGCCTTTTTTGTCAATGTATTACTCTTTTTTGCCTTAAATTGTAGAGTGCACATCTGTGGAACATTTCCTTGGATGTCATTAAAAGGAGCACATGAGTTATATATAATGAAGATTTAGTCTGGTGTTCATTGATATTCCAAGACTGATTGGAGGGTGTGTGATTTCAAGTTGTGGACAAAATCAAGTTTAGTTTCCTATTTATTTATTTTAGATGGGCCATGCTTCGGTTTATATGGATCACATCCCATTGAGCTTCTTATAGCTCAATTTTTCTTTGGCAAAGCCCATCTAGTCTTACTTGTAGTGGCGGTTTTTGAGGTAGTTTTACTTGCAGTAGTAGTTTTGAATGATAACTTCAAGGAATGAGAGTTGGGTTTCGATTTTTAAAATATTTACAAGTTTAAGGTTCAAAATGGACTTCTTCCTTTAAGAACCCTTTGAGTTGTCAAAGCAGTATGTGTTAATAAAGCTGTTTTTTCGGCACACACATACATTTGGGGGTGTGATTGGTAGCATGCACCCGTTTCTCGTTTTACCGGATCCTGTTCCTGCAGGGACGACTGGCTCGGTAAATGCAGGCAAAAAAAACCATGTTTCGTATGTTGTTTGGTCGCTTGCATTCCATTACCTTGCATGACATGAGGAATTTTACCTGGATGTGTGGTTGCATGCATAAGCAAGTGATGCAGTCATTGTGTGTTTGGTTGTGTGCTATTGGTGGTTGTTCTCACCTCTTCTCACATGGTGAACATACCTTAATTTTTGTAGGTTCTAACTATCTAGAGCTAGCTACCTTAATTTATGTCCTCATTAACTTGTTTTATGTCCGTGTGAACCGTCCACATGAGTTGGAAGAGAAGTACGGATGTAAAACGTCTTGGGAAGGTAAGATTGGTGAGTTAAATAAAGGAGCACGGGTATTCATGAGAGAATCTTTCCTGAGAGCACGGATGCGGAGAAGAAGTGTTGAACAATCGTATACCACCAGTCGTATGAACCATATAAACCGTCAGGTAAATTAGAAGGGTTGATTACATCAGGCACTTAAGCTTGGTTAAGGTTGGAGAACGGCATCACTAGCCTGTCAGTTGGAGTTTGACGAAGAATAGAGTTACCGTGATATATATAGTTTGAGTAGGTCCATGGCCGAAAGTGAAACTCAACTATGTTACTCCTCCTTGAACCTTGCATCTTCCATAGTAAATATAACAAGGAGAAAAATAATCAGAGCTTGATGTATTTTGATAGTTGAATTTATTAGAATTCACAACCAAAGATGTCTCCGCATCCAATCAACACGTAAGTCTCCTACCTAGAAAGGATAGGTTGGTTCACTTGAGGAGAATTTTTCCTATGATCATACCCCAACCATGTCATTCATGAACAGGCTCCATAAGATCCCATAGAGTAGAATGGAATAAGTCATGTGACATGATCCAATATTACACTTACCCTTTTTTATTATAGTATGTAAATCCATTCATTCTCTTTGCATCAATGGTGATCTGCAATTCTATCGGAGTGAAAAGGGGATCTAAGGAAGAATGTAGGCTATTTTTAATTAGTAACAAGTAAATATTTTGTTTGGAGGTAAAAAACTTGCGATATTGTGGGGATAAACACCAAATAATCAAGAGACGTGAGACAATCCAGAAAGCAATTGATCATGATCAAATTTGTAAGCCCACTTGGATATTGAGCATTTACCCATTACTCAGGTGATATGCTGTGTTTTCGAGGGGTATAATTAGGAAGAAAAGAAAGAAGGGAAGCATTACAAGCATGGATATCCTTTCAGTAGTTTGAAGTGAATGAGTGATGTGGAGAGGCTGATGGTCCTGACTTGTGTTTGCTCTTCACTATAGGCCACAATTTTGTTAGATCAATTAGTAGATTGGAGCAAGTAGATGAAAGACAATATAATTTTGGTACCAAGTCCACAGAACACATGCACCGAGTAGCAAGAACGAAAGAGGGGATGGTGGGACAAACTACTTGCTTACACCTTGTCACTTCCGAATTCCGTAATCACTTACCAGAAAACTTGTACGCCTATGCTCTAGAAACCACTATCAAAATACCTTTTAACATTACTCCAAACCATTGTGCCTAGTTCTATAGATATTTAAGGACGTTATAGAAAAGTAAAACACACTAGAGTGAAATCAGTTGGTGGAGTAATGCGATATCTTTGGTTTCTAAAACCGAGAGTAAAATATGTTGCAACAAATGTTTTTCTTAAACATCCTACCTAACTAAAATAAGTTTAAAATATTTTTTAAGCAGGCGAAGATTTCTTTTAGATCATGAATTTTATATTACACGAAAAAACGTTTCTCGCAATGTACATTAGCATGAGTGTAAATTGTACTATCTATACATGAAAAGCACTATTAAAGATTGTATATCGATATATGTATGAGTAACGACATTTACTTACTTGTAGTGACGTTAGTCAGGTAAAAATATTTAGTATAAATTTGAAAAACTCACCAGAACAATAGCTGAGTTCAGATTCAAGATGTTCATATTCAGAAGACAACAAGTAAGTGACTATATGAATGATAATGCTATACATACCTGGAATACAGGTGATCAAGTTGAAGAGTGGAGCACGGGGAAGGATGTAGTGTTATTCAAGGTTGATTTCGGAAAAGCTTACTATAAAATTAATTGGGTTTTCCTGAAAAATTATATGATTCAGAAGGGTTTCCTAGAGTAGTTTGTAGAGTGTGTGATGAGATCTGTTACATGTGGTAAAGTAGTTGCTATGGTGAATAAAATTAACTGGGTTTTCCTGAAAAATGATATGATTCATCCCTCTCGATCTATTTGTTGTCGCCTTCGTAGAAATTTTGTACAACATATATAGAGCATGGGGAGATGGGTAGATATTGCGAATTTTTGTGTGGAATTCGTACCTTTGGAATTAAAGTTATAACACTATCGTTTAGTCCAGCCGATAGTTCACCACTATTCAAGAAACCGAGCAAGGACAGAACCGGATCATCACAAATAATATTCCAATGCCGCTGGTAAAACCATGTTGTAAAACCATCGACCCCCGACGCATTTGAAGGTGCCATGTCGAAAGAGCTTTCTTAATCTCCTCAGCCATGTAATCCTTCTAGAGAAGATCATTCATATCATCGGTTACTCAAGGATTAATTAACCACATCTAGAAGCTCATCCATCGGTTTGTAACCTTGGGTCTGATACAACGACATATAAAAACCAGCTATATCCTCATGTACTCCTCAGGCTCGTTGCACACCCGACCATCCGCATCAAACAGCGAAGTAATCCGATTGATCCTCTTCCTATGCGCTGCATGTGCTTGGAAGTATGCAATTGTGATCTCCCACGCGCAGCCATTGAACTCGCGACCTCCGCTTAAGCCAAACCTCCTCTTGCCGCAAGGTCTCACGAAGCTGAGTCGCCACCGTTTTTGTTCCTCATTCGAGCCACTCCCAGCCGAAGCTGCCCGCTGTCTCTCCAAACGTTGTTGAAGTTTAGCTACTCTCCTGGACAAGTTACCAAACTCTTCCGGTCCCCAGGCTCCTAGACCATTCTGGACTGTGACTAGTGCATCGACAACACCTTTCGAACCTCTTTGACCTGATCCCCTCTGCCACAATTTCTCAACAACACCCTCATACGTAGATTGGGTGTCAAACTTGTCAACATCATTTTTACCTTGGGCAGCACATAACCATGATCAGACTCAGTTCAAACATATTGAGAAAGGTTGCGTTGGCTAACGACCGATCCAACTGCGCCTTTACATTAGCATCACCAGTTTTTTGTAGCAAGTGAAAGGGACACCATATGCCACCCCATATCCTGGAGTCCACAATCCTCTACACCTTCCCGAAAGGCACGCATTTGCCATTCTGGTCTAGCATTGGCACCAAACTTCTCCTTGGCATAAAGTGTCTCATTAAAGTCTCCAATACATAGCCAAGCAGCATGTTCAAATTCAAACAAAGTACGCAAGAACCTCCAACCATGATGCATGTTCTCCACTCTTGGTTCTCCGTAAAACCCCGTTAAACGCCAGGATTTACCTTCTATTTGCACCGGCACATCAATATGGGAAGCACTGGAGTTTTCCAAGTTGAATGTCACCTCATTGGTCCAAAACAGACCAACTCCCCCACTAAGCCATCGCTATAGATTAAAAAAACACCCGGAAAAACCTAGAGTTTGGTTTAAATTATCCACACGCTTACCCCTAATCTTGGTCTCCATGACGAAGAGTAGGTCATTTCCTTCCTGCTTCACAATCTTGCGAAGCTCCCGAACTGTCTGAGGTTTCCCAAGCCCTCGACAGTTCAAACTTAGACAACTCATTGATCTAGGCGGGGCTGGGCTCCAACCTCCGCCGTATCTTCTATCTTATCGCTCATTCCAGAACTTTCATCTTCCTCAGTTCCTCGACTCTTCTTTGGGGCCCTTCTCTCCGCAGGTGTTTTAATCGGTGAACCATCATCTGCTCTCTTCCCTTGAAGATCTTCCACCCCATTGCCCAGTGTGGAGCTATCAAAGTCAAGCCTGCGATAAACCTGCACATGTGCACGACCCTGACCACTCATGCCCCTCATTCCAATAGGTTAGGCATTAAACTCCATGTTATGTCCTCTAAAGCCAAAACCCAGATGTGGTGCCCGGTAGCTATGTGACACCCCCGCAAAAGGATTAACATGTTCCATCTCATTCTTGTCCCCTTCCACACTTTGAGCAAACTACTGACCCGACACCGGTCTTTTCTTTCTTCTATCTGGTAGTACTCACAGAGATCCTTTGTACGGCAAATTTCCAGCCTCATCTCTCTCTCCCGGCGTAGGGCACACCAAATAAGCGTGTCCAATTTTCTCACAAGAGAAACAAAAATAGGGAAGGTTTTCATACTGAATATCATACTACTCTTGTGTATTCTCCTTTGCATTATCAACCTTCACCCACCGACGGATCGGTTTCTCAACATCAAGCAAAAATCTGACTCGCAGAGCTGCTCCAACAACATTCCCCTTCTAATATGTGTCCTTCTTGACAACCTCAACAACCTTTCTTGAAATACGATCAACCCAAGGTGGCCTCCGCAGATTGAACGGTAGTACTCTTGCCCAAATCAGCATCTTATCAAACACAATGTATGACAGCTGAGCAGTAATCTCAAAAAATTTAAGAACAACGCCATCCTGACTCACCATCCAAGGCGATCCTTTCCATATACGATCCCTCTCTCGTCCACTCTCTAGGGTAGCGACAAACATATTATCTCCAATAGAATTGAAGACCAATCCCTTAGGGTTGCTCCACGTCGGCCTCAGTGCCTCTAAGATCATGTTGACATGCAGCAATCTGTTATACAGAACCTTCCAGCAAGTGCCCATTGCGGTCCTACTTCCACAACCTCTTCGTCTCCAAGGGGAGTCCTCCAACTCAGTGATATTCATCTTGCCAAGCATATCAACCATTCCCACCTTCTCCCATGCGCCGCTTGCCGACGCCTTGTCCGCCATGTTTCCTCCGCTTCTCCGCACACCTGGAATCCCAGGGATGTCGGCAATGTAGGCGCAACACACACACACAACTACCTAGGCGCATCACACAGCGGGGCGTAGAAGACCAGGCATCTAGCGTGGACGCATTACCTGCCCTTTTTAGTTCCACCTCGAATAGCAGTTCCTCCACAATTGACGTACACGACAATGGAAATTTGCGACCCGACGACGGCCAAGCCAGCGAACCAGTGCTCCTGAAGCTAACATGGACCACGGCCCAACCTACCCTAGTCGAGCGATCTTCCCGAAGGGGGGTGGGGGGTGTAGGCTGGGATCCCACTTGTCCCATTTGTACAACACTCATACATGTCTAGTACAAAATTTTGTACAGATGTTGTATTAAGTGGGATCCCTTTCGCATCCTTACCATTAGGGAGCTCCTATATATCGACTGTGGCTCAACAAAAAACATTGTTTTTTTCTCTTTTAGCTCTTTTAAATTTGTTTTTTATCTGAGAATTTTTAAATATAAACAAATTTTAAACGAACGTTTCTTAGATTTGAACATTTTTTCAAAATCTGAAAGTTTTTTAAATTTTCACAATTTTCACATTTTTTAGTTTGAACAATTTTTGAATCCGAACATTTTCAAAATCTGAACGTTTCTCAAAATCTGATTTTTTTTTTCGAAAATCTGAACAATTTTCGAAAATAAAAATTATGAAAAGCAACAGAACAGGAAAACAGAAAAGGAAACAAAGAAAGAAGGGGGAAACAAAGAAAAAACGCCGAAACGGGCTGGCCCACTGAATTACAGCCCGGTGGGCTTTAGCTGGTAGCCCAATACCCACAACTCCTCCAGTGCCGCCGCTCGTGCTGAGCTAGTGCCATGAGCAGATGAGCTCTCATTCACATCCATGGCGGCGGCAGCGGCACCGCTGTGGGCTCAAGACCAGCGCCACCTCTCAAAAATTCACATCATCGTAAGATGGGTATGCTGAAGAATGCACTTTTCTTTCATCCGATTTTGTTTACTAAAGTTTTGATATGTGTGATGCAGTCATGGGGCTGATTATACGATACGAGTATACGACCACATAGCTCGGCGGCCGTCAATGGTCGCGGATGCCAAGGGTCCGCGGGGCGCTGCTGGGTACTTGGATGAGGAGCGGGAGGCCGGGGTGGGCGAGGCCATGCGGGGATGACCACCTGTGGGCGCGACCTGGGCGGCCGGCGGCGTAGCCTGGCGGCGCGGTGAGGTCGATCGACGGCTGCAACAATCTCTCTCCTCTAATAATGCATTTGCTTCTGAATTATCCACACATTGCGAGTTGGTTAGTCATTGTTTGCTTCCGAATGCTCCCTGCTCCATGTCAACTCAAATGCTACTAGAAGGGGGGAAAACCTGCGGTTGCTGTTGCCGCTAGGCCTGGCGACTGACCAAGAATACAACATGTGTTGGATTGATTTGCTGGTCTACCTGACGTATCCCATGTAGTACTAATCTACTCCATTTAACATGTGGACATTGACTAGTAGTAGTTAATTAAGGTCGCTGTCATGCTAGCTTTGCTGTCGCCCTGCCATTTTTTGCCACGGCCGGTCAGTGACCTGCTCCTTAATCCGTGACCGCTGGCAACCTCATTGGTGTATCTGTTGATCAGGTCGCTCCTATCTTTGTTTTAGATCAACAATAATGGTGCACGGTTCTTCTTTTCTAGCTAGCTAGAGATTTTGGGCAATCAAGATACTGCTCCAATTATGTTTATCCTTTGCTTTGCAGTCCATTATCCCAACTGCAGTGCACAACTTTGATATTGATGTTGCCATAATCGTATCATTGGACGATTCAGCACATGCGCATTCAGTTTTCTTAATTTGGACTATCTATTCTAGCTATCATCTAACTGGAGGAGCTAGCTGCTAATGTCTTACCCAGCCCGCTGTACCGATGATCTATGATTGCTCTTAATTTCTCTCATAACGATACTGCATATCCGTAACTGATAGCCTTGTAATTCAAATACTATTAGCAATGCCACCTATTATTATTAGCTTAGCTGCATGGTGTAACCTGCCTTTCTTGCAGGTAACCAAGCGTTTGCTTCTGCATACTGCTTGCTGCATTCGTGGTCATCGTAGTCATACTAGCTTGTTAGTTACTAGAAGGAACTTCCTATTGCACTGTGTGGACGCTCTAGGTGAACTGGCCCATGACACATTGTTTTAATGCAACATGTGCTTAATTGATTTTCTGGTATAACTGACACATATCTATTGCTGGGTCATGCTTTATGACTAGTTGATTTTGCTGACATATAGATACCTGCAAACTATACACCCTGTCAGACACCTCATAGATCCATCGATAGAGGTGTCTACATACTGCATGAACGTCAGCAGGGTGAGCTTGCTTCTGGATACATTGTTTACATCAACAATGAGATATTCGTGCATGGGGCCAACCAAACTTCCTAGCTAGTTGTAACTATGAGTGTGTATGTCAGGCAATCTCCATATGTTATATACATCAATTATAGTGCGTGTACACAATTAATTCGATATCGATGACATGATGTTATGCAGAAGAATATCATTTGCCGATTTTTTTTACTTTCATTTCAGCACATGCACATTGTGTTTTGTTCCCTTATCCAACCCTTCCATGGACCTGGGTGAGCCAAGTACCTGCTCATGTTTTGCCGGACTTTCTGGGGTACATGTTTAGCTGATCAACTCTCCTTGTTCCAATCAATCTATTCTATTATTACTTCACTATAAAGCGATAAATGCTCAAAAGTGAGAATGCATACATGATCTGCAAAAATATATTAACATGCACGGAAATCTATTTCATCAAATAAACATATGCATTTCTGGTTTAGGGAAAAAGGATTGTCCAGTTCAGCAATATATACTACGCTGCTGGGGTAACTATTACTCTTCAGAGCTCATCAACATTTAATTTAGAACACATTTGCTCTTCCTTCTGTTTGCAATCAATTCTGTCCCTATCAATTGATATGTGTTGTTCTTTGATTTTGACTATGTGCAAAGTTATCTGAAATGGTCAATTGATCACATGGCTATAGTAATATGAAATTAAAGAAATTATACGTCATTCTTTCTAGTTTAGTTTCTTAAAGCATCGACCATGAAAAATAATTTTCTCCCAGGATTGCAAATCAAATTTCTATCTCTTCAATAATATCTGCGTGGATGGTTCTCGTTAACAAGTGTAACATTTATGTCGATTAACTCATATCTAGATTTGGAAAGTTCTTAATTCAACATCATAGCATCTAGAAAATCATGTCTACACGGAGCCAAAATCTAACACGCAACTGAACTAAACAAAATGTCCTATAAACTCTTTGTAAGTTCATGTCTTGATCTACTGTGCCTGTTAAATTGCTGAAGTAATATTGTATTATCTCCATTCTTACGTTGACGTTTTAAAAGGAATTATATTATATGAAAAAAATCCGTTCTCATAATATATATGTGTGCTTACGTATCATACTCCCTCCGTCCCAAAATAAGTGTCTCAAAGTTGTCCAAAAGTGAATGTATCTATAATTGTTTCATGTCTAGATACATCCACTTTTTGACAAATTTAAGACAGTTATTTTGGGACGGAGGGAGTACATTTATTTGCAGAAATCATGGAATAAGAGGGAAATGAATGTTGCTATTAATTAGTTACCTCGCCGCATCAGATTGTCTCTTCCATTAACATCATATATGAAGCTGTATCCAAAAATATTTCTAGGATCATAATTAAACAATAAATAAGCTATCTCTCTAAATGTGGGCATAGTTAATCTTGTGAAATCTGTATATGTATTCTCCCAATCCTGCCATTAATTGCACTAAATGCTAAAATGTGGCCTCACATATCACATATGTTTTCACTATATAAACACACACACACATACCCCTTTTCTCATAGCCAAACCAAGACCTATCAGTCCCAGCATGGCAAGTAGCAATCCGCTTGAATGGCCAGAAGCCATTGTACCGGTGCAAACTCTTTCCGTATCTGGTATGAGCACTGTGCCACGACAGTACATCAAGCCTCCATCCGAGCGTCCTAGTGGTAGCACAAATGACCCTAACCTTAGAATCCCAGTTATCGATCTTGCTAGCTTCTCTAATGCCCCTGACCATCACCAAGCAATGCTAGAAGCAGTAGCTGATGCATGTAAGAACTGGGGATTCTTCCAGCTAGTGAACCATGATGTGGACATGGATGTTGTGAAGAGGATGAGAGGTGCATGGAGGGAGTTCTTTCACCTCCCCATGGAAGAGAAGAAGGTATATGCAAACTTACCAGTGACATATGAGGGGTATGGGAGCCGCCTTGGCGTTGAGAAAGAGGTAATCTTGGACTGGAGTGACTATTACTTCCTCAATCTCTTCCCAAGTGATATCAGGAATCTTGACAAGTGGCCAAAGATTCCTACTGACCTGAGGTTGGTAGATCTACATCAGCTTGATCTTTATTTATTTTCCAATTTATCATCATTTTTCGTTCTCGTAGTTTAGGAAAAGAAGGTTTCATTTATGTGTTCTGCTACATACTTTTCTAAATAATCCATCTATTTAATTTTGTTTTTGTATGTATGCAGGGAAGCCACTGAGAAGTATGCATGCCAACTGATAAGTCTCTGTCAAGTATTGCTGAAGGCTATGTCCAGTAGCTTGGGATTGGAGGAGGACTACCTCCTTAGTGCTTTTGGTGGCAGTGATGGCATATCGGCTACCATGCGTGCAAACTACTATCCTAGATGCCCACAGCCGGAGCTCACTCTTGGCCTCTCCTCTCACTCTGACCCTGGTGGTATTACCTTGCTCCTCACTGATGATAACGTCAAGGGGACACAGGTACGCAAGGGAGATGCGTGGGTCACTGTGCAAGCTGTTCCAGGTTCCTTCCTCGTAAACATTGGAGATCAGATTCAGGTGATCGCTGTGGTCCATTTATCTTTTTTATCAATATGATATAATATATATTTTCAATATCTTAACTAAAGTAGTAACGTTCTCACTACATCTAACCACTATTTGTGCTCATGAAGCTAAGGTGTGAAATTAATGCATTTTATTTTCATCTACAATACATGGAAATAAATAATCTTTATAGTAGGAAACTAACTCTACATATGCAGTTGACCAGTTGTTGTTTGATTATGTTAGCGGCTGTTATTTTAAAATCAAAGGCTTTGAGTTTTAATTCTAGTAACCAGCATACATACATTGAATGTGTACTTATTTAAGCATCGCGATGAATTATGGGTAACAGCAGGGCCACTGTTATATGTTGCTATGTGCCTTACTCTCATGGTTAAAGCAATTTACGGCATCCTTTGATTTTGTGGGAGTGATAAAAGATGAATGCTAAAAGAAAGAGAAAATGCAATATGTTCAACCTTCTAGATCTAGCTAGCTTGTACGTGTTTTCTGAAGTTTGAACATACATATCTGAACTATTGAACTGCCACTGATCAATATACAATCATGCTAGATGTGACCCTAACCAGATGCACTTAGTTCTGGCAATTGGCATGCATGATCTGGACATACGCACCATACCATGCCAGTCACATACTGTAGCATGCCATGCAACTACGTTCAGATGTGTGAAAAAGATGATTACATGGATGCATGCATTCATAGAGAAGTTGAATGAAAGAGACAGCAAAGCCTACGAAAAACTGCTTAATCTGAAGTTTCTAAGATATGTTTTTTACTATTGTTTCTAAGATATGTTGCATGAACGTGATTTTTCAGATCCTGAGCAATGGGCAGTACAAGAGTGTGGAGCACCGTGCGTTGGCCAACTCCGATAATGACCGCCACACCATCGCCTTCTTCTGCAACCCTCGTGGAGACCTCCGCATCGCCCCGGCCAGCGAGCTGGTCGGCCTGGAGTCGCCGGCGCTCTACCAGAAGGCTGTCACTTTCAACGACTACCGCAAGTACATACGCACCAAGGGTCCCAGCGGCAGGACGCAGGTCCAGTCCATCAACAGCACCATGCAGCCAGAGCCTGCAGCTTGATTCATCTCTGCATCCTGCATATATAGATGCATCATCCGAACAGTATCAACAGCATTTCAATCTGTTAGGTTGCCAGTGAGCAGATATTGCCATCGTGCATGTAATTTGTTTCTATGATTTGGAACCTTGATATATCATAGTATGTACTTCCGCTTTGTTTGAATTTTCTGCCATATATATGCAATGATCACCTGTCACCTTGATGTATCTTAATACAGTCAGGAGCAACTGTTACTCGAACAGACCCATGTGAGTAATTGGAAGTTCAGAGTAAGGGTCATGGATTCCAGAGATCAATTTGGATAATAATTAATCAATTTGTTACACGGTTCCACATTCAAAACTTGTAAAGACTGAAACAATATCTGCTAGTTACAACCACAATTGGAGAATGTTAACTCTAATCAATGATCTGAATCTCGTGATGAACCAATCAACGCTTCCTGTCTGTTGCAGAGCTCCATGCTTTTGATTACAGCAGGAAGCCCTTTCTGCTTATTCTCAGCAGGCTATGATCTCCCTCTCTCTATTCTCTATCAGGCATTCTTCCTTCAACAGTAGTAACTTCAGTTTCAGTTTTTTTGTATCACTTGTGCTTGTCAGTTCCAGTCCGGTCGTCGGCGCTCAAGCTGGGGTCAGTTTGGTAGAAGACAACATCTCCCACATCGCTTACAAAGTGATCAACCCTCAAGCTCTTGAGGAGGACGCTGACGAGGTGAACTGGGAGCGGACCTGACTTCTCCGGTTCTCGGTAGTATCTACCCAGCACTGGGCTCGCTGCCTTGGTCTGTTTTTGGTTACACAGGACAAGGTGGAAGTTGCAATTTTAGTACTCAGAAGTAGCAGTGCAGTAACTGTACATTTGTATCCGGCAGAGTAGGTAGTAGTGAGCTTACTGCTTCTACTAGGTGGTAGTGAGGTATTTGGGGGAAGAGGTGGTGGATGACATGGGTGCCAATGTCATGGTGGATGTTGTTGATCCACCCGTAGTCCCGATCCACAGTCGTCAGGCCACCACGGAGGTAGCTCCATTCCTGTAACAGTCATCGCAGAGAATTGGTTGTTGGCAACATGAACATCAAACAACAGAGAGACGGTAAAACCATAGTGGCGCAGAATGTACCAATAAGGATACAAAAAGAGTGTGTGTCAGCAATTTTACGTAGCTAAGGTTTTCTTCCAGTGGATATAACAATAATAGTAGCTAAGATGTTCAGAAACTGATATAGTTCTATGTTCCTGCAACTGTGCCATCTCCCATGACAAGTCAAGTAGAAACTGAAGGACAGGCAGACTGCACCCAAGTCATGAACAATGTACAGATGATCTCTTCCCTGCATTTGTAATGAACTAATACAGGAAGCAAAAAGTACCTCGCCGCGGTACCAAGGGAGATCCTGGTGACCATGGTGGTGAAGGTACGTCACCAAATCAAGCCACATCACAAAGACCTGTTTCAAACGAGATGAGATGTCGCTGCTTGAGTTAGTTGTTCAGTGCAAGTTGCTTATAAGCAAGTCCAACAAAACAGTTAAGAGTTGCAGATTCTGCATGGTTGCTTACAACATATGGAACCCCGTACAGCTTAAGCACCGGTACCGGGCCGAACACACACGCCATGCCGATGAGCAGCGCGATCATCGTGAACCAGCAGGTGGTGGAGATGATCACGTCATGCCTCTCCTTGGGGCTAAACAGACCGCTGCTCGGATTGAAGTGCGAGCCGGCCTT
The DNA here is from genome assembly GCA_947311845.1 of Poa pratensis. NCBI lineage: Eukaryota > Viridiplantae > Streptophyta > Magnoliopsida > Poales > Poaceae > Poa > Poa pratensis. The sequence goes on along the minus strand of CAMZMU010000085.1, from coordinate 121,218,704 downwards.
GCCCGGGCTTCTGTACCACTGGAAACATCCAGGGAGATTCAGTTCAGTTTTCAGTTGAAGATACAGACCCATACAGTAAACAGCAGAATAACAAGAGCATCTTACGAGGTAGACGGGGAAAGCCAGAAGCGGGAATGGTAACGAGAAGCGTAGCTTCTTGGTCCGTGCTTCCAGTTTCTGGTACAGTCTCTCGGTGATCTGCACAGTTTCAGTTGGGCATCAGTTAAGAGCAGCTAAGCAGATGGAACAAAATTGTGATGTTCCAGTCCACACTTGGTCTCAAGGGCGACTGTTTTGACTAATGTTCGATGCGCATCTTTGCACATCTTTGATCTGCGATGATTATTTTAAGTAGAAGCAGATCTGTGAGACCCTGAAATATTATCTAATCAGAATTGTGGTTGCAGAATGCAGTCCACAGTTGATCTAAAGCACTTGATCGCGACAAACACGGAACGACAAACATAGATATGCTTTGATTCTGAAATGGGCAAGGCCGACCTACATGACAACCAAGATGCCATAACAAGGGAATGCTGTTGTTAGGTAGCTCAGCTGAGTTAAGATTCGATGCGCATCTTTGATGACCTCTGCTGGTTAACTCAGCATAATCTTTCTCTCTCTCTCTCTCTTTCTAACAAAAATCTCAGCTTAGCAGCAGATCTGATCACGTGAGAGACATGAATAGATCTACGACTCTAGTAGCTGTCGCCGCCGCTGCTGCTAGTTGTGTTTGGCATTATTACCTACGGACGGACCACATCACTTGTTTGTTGGATCTTAAATCATATAGACCCTTTTGCTGCTGCCGCGCAACATGTCAACATGTGGCGCCTCTGCAACCGCTGAAAAGGCAGGCAGGTGCATTGTTTCTTCCTTTTCTAGTACCGCTCCTAGCTATTGCTAGTACCTCCATCGTCAGATATTCATGCAGCTAGTTGCAAAGTTTTGTTTTGACATTTACACGAATCTGCCAAACTATGTAAACTTTTCACCACCTAGTGTCAATATATAATGCAAGGTAGAGGATCCTCAAGAGAATATCTGCCCAGTGATCGAGCTTTCTCTGAGTTTTCTTCTTTTTTTAGTGAGTAAAGCTCTCCTGAATTGTGGTGACAGAGACATGGTGGGAAAAAAATATGTGCATGCAGACTGCAGTGTATGGTAGTGCTAACCGGGTGCCATGACTCGTCCTTTTCGATGTGGCCATGGTTCTGATGGTGCGTCCTGTGGCTGATCCTCCTGCACACACATATCAGTTAATCAGATTCAGATCGGGTTAAGAAAAACTACTAATTAGTGCTACCCCATATCGCAAAAGCAATTCAGATGCTCATGGCATGATGTACTACAGAACATGCATCAATCTTGTGCAGTGCCGCCTAAACAACTCAAGCTGTTGTCGGCAGTGATTCAATAGATCAGCTTTTCCCAAGAGAAATTCTCTGTTTCCACATGTAGCTGACTGCATGGGTGGTCAGTACTAAAACAGACATGCCTCAGTGTCTCAACAGTCCTTGAAACTGTGAAGATACCAAAAAAAAAAATGCTACGTAGTACCCCACTACTCTTGAACAGTAGCCACAAGGAAAGATACAAAACCAAACCAGCCTTTTTGTTCTCAGTTTTTTCTATGCATACTTTGCTTCGGCAAGTTTGTATGCAAGATGCAGATGATTTTCTCAACAAAAGGTCGCAAGATATTTGTTTGATTGATAGTACTACACATTTGCGACGGCACTGAGCGAGTAATCTTACTCTTTAAAATGTCTCAATCTTAGTGCACTGACATGCAAATCTTTTGCATGTTCTTGAAAAAAAAGATTTGCATGTTCTTGAAAGAAAAAGCATGTACAGAATTATTACCAGCCATTGTATGGGACGAGGATGAAAGTGTGCAGCAGGTGGCCGACGACGCTGTTGAGCGTCCCGCTGTCGGAGAAGCTCCCGTGACCACTGCATTCAATCAGACAGACAAAACGTACGCGTACGTATCAGACGAGCGCGTATTTTATACCGGTACAAATACTAATGTGGCCGTACGCATCGATCTGGGAGCAACGTACCAGTCGTGGCCGAGGACGAAGAGCGCCCAGAACATGGTGCCCTGGACGGCCCAGTAGAGCGGCCAGACGGCCCAGGTGTCGAGCCGCCAGGCGGCGGCGGCCAGCGCGGCGACGACGGCGACGTCGCGGGCGACGTAGGAGAGGGAGCGGAGCGGGCTCTTGCGCCAGCAGTGCGCCGGCACGGCCGCGCGGACGTCGCCGATGCGGAAAGGCGGCGGCTTGGCGGCGTCGAACTCGGAGCGGTGGTCCTCCGTGGCCTTGCAGCTGGCCTCCTGCCGCTGCCTCATTGCTGCCGCGGCCATGGATGGATCTGCGTGGGGAGGGGAGGCAATGGGAGGGGAGGAGAGAGATTCGGGGAGAGGGAGGGGCCTGGTTTGGGTGGCCGGGGATGCACCTCCTCCTCCTCTCGTCTCGTCTCGGCTCGGCTCAATGGAGGGATGGGTGTGGGGTGGGTGTTCTATTTATAAACCATGATTAATTGGATGCCATTGTTACTGTTCACAACGTACGAGCAAGCTCCGCTATAGCTCGCTACTGTAGTGTACGGGGCAGTAAACCAAATTGAATTGAAGTGGGCGAGCAACAAAGTTTGCCGTCCATACCATCCCACGCTTAGTGGGACCGTTTCGTCCCTTTTTTTTTCCATAAAATTCCTGAAACTGAAACCACGGCTAGGACAAAGGACAAACTTAGCAGGTCAGAAACGATGGAAAAGGAGTGAAAGAGTACAAAACCGTCAAAAATAAGAGCAAGAAAATATTCACCCCTTTCCATGCAATTTTAAAAATGAAACAAGAAAGTATTCGCCCCTTTCTTAGAATTAGACGAGTATTACTTATGTCCAAACAATAGCGATTCGATTCGCGTCGGCGAGAATGTTTTGAACAATATCTGACGGTTCGACTCCATCATATTATATGGCCTCTCTCTTCACCCCTACCCCCCCCCCCCCCCCCCCCCCCCTCCTCTGTGTAGTGAATGGCACACCAATATCGTTGCCGCACTTTGGTCGTTGTGTGTAAAAGAGTTGGATGACGAACACAACCTACAATGAGCATGGGATGACAACGAGTCCCGCTTGCATTTGTCGCAGACCAAGCCGGGTTGTAGGCCAAGAATGGGAAGCTTGAAGTCATCTAACCTTTTTTTAATCTAACTAGATAGGTGTCCCACTAGATAGAGATCTCACATTTTAATGGAACATCTTTGGGTTTGGGTAGGTGCATGACAACTCGTTGGGCTTGTGGTTTGGAACAACCACACGACATTGTAGCCAATCAATTTAGCACACAAGTTCCCTAGATTTCTATCTTGTTGATCTAGTTTCATGATAACTATACCAGGTGTTCACGATATGGTATAAGAGTGTGTTTTCTCAAGAGCACGACAACGAAGAATCTCACACCAGAAGCGTGAGCTCTCTATGAGTTCCTTAAGGGAAACATCTCTGATGACATGGACAA